>JAAGWP010000229.1:0-105638 GCA_013266165.1 Fusarium graminum
TTTTGATCCAGACCTATTTTACATTTACTATTCTCGATTCAATGTCCAAGTCTTTCGAGCTATTATTGTCCATCCCTGACCTGTTCCTCTCGAGTCTTTACGAAGTTTTCTCCAAGCAACAGATAATCGCGTGTCTGGGGATAGCACTCTTCGACCCAGAGGTCTAGCTGAATTGATTCAGACCGCGCTTTGTGTCGCCACTCCACACCTTTGACCTTGCTCGCGATGATTACGTTTGATGGTGGGAATACTCGTCGAATATAATTGATCTCATGTGTCTGGAGCTCTTGCCTATCGAGACCAAGCTCAGTTGCTAATTTCAAGGAATTGAAACTATCCGTCACCGAAGTCAACTGCCGCAAAAACATGCCTCGCTGGTTGCTTGCCCTTGCGGGTTATCAGAATCCCCGCCTCGAAGACATACTGTTATTCTTTCTCCATTGGTGAAGAAGAGGTCCTCGAAGGCTTGGGGTTGTCTGTTGTAGATGAACTTTTGGAATATCAGGAGTGGCAGGGTTACATGGCGTTTGGAGAGATATTGGTGTTTGCGTACTCGGCTCAGATGGCGATAACGGTGACAAGAGAGATTCACTTGCTCTGGAAGCCAGTGAAGAGATCGAACTAGGCTCACTGGCTGGTCCTGTGTTCTGCTCCGATGTCTCCTGGAAGCTTCTGGTACGTCTGACGCATGAGATTCGGGAGCTGTCCGACATATCTGTGATGAAGCTGAACTTGATTGTGGACATGGGCCTTGATCTCTATCAGATTGCCGCCTTGATCCAGCGAAACGCATCTCGGGTGGCTAGTTTTCTTGGCTGACACCAGCGACCGTTGCTGTCCTTTTCCGTCCTCGCAAATTTGCCTCTAGCGGAACAGATGGCCTTGCCTTCGGTGCCGTGGTCCGTGGGATTTTCCCAGTATGTCGCATACTTTCTGGCAAGCGGAGAAGCGGTTCTCCTATGGTCTGGAACTCAGCCTCTAAACCTGATCCTTGACTTCTTACAACTAATCGCTCGTTTCTCATCTTCTTGCATTGTCGTTCCCCCATCTTGAGCTCGCGGTGTTGTGATTGGCTGCAGTATATGAGCCAGGATGAGCTGTTAGTTCAAGACATAGGTTGGCCTTACGTTTGCCCTTTGAAAACGTCCACGACTTGAGCAGGTAATTCCTTCATCATGTACTGGTGTATCTCCAACTTCAAAATGGGACATATTATCGATAGACACTGGCTGGCCTAGCAGTTGCCTTTCAGGTAACAAACTATCCAGATCCATCTTGTCCCAAATGTACCACTTGAGCATCTTGAGGGTCGAAGGTTGTCTTTCAATGGCCTTGATTTTCTTTGCTGCTTCACTTAGCTGTGTATCAATGGCCTCCTTTCTCTGAACGAAGGCATCTACATACTTGTTCTCATCTAAATATTTCAACACTTTTAAGGACCTATCATTCATTTCGGCTAGAGTTGAGCAACTTCCTTTGAGCTGCAGTAGAGCAAGGTCGATTGTGTTGGCACACATCACAATACTAGGTGTCATTTTGTCGATCGTGTTCCCAAATGGGTCTTCGTGTTTGGCTATACTTCCGATAGTTGCGATACTGGCAATCACGCCAATAGCTCCTGCCACATCGTAATTGTCTCAATTCAGGATGTTTATTTGGCACAATCTGAGTATCGTTAAATAAACCATATGTGGCATCAAATAGCCGGAGCAGTATTGGGGTCATGACTTATTTGTACTGCTGTAAACATGCCGTATCTTTATGGCTAAATGATCCGCTTCACAGCCTACTTGCAAATTGACATCGGCAATGCAGAGTGCTAAAAATTAATGTGCTCAGATTGAGAGTCCAGCTTCCACCCATCGACTGACACGTCAAGCTGCACAGTCTGGTTGCCTTTCAGTTGTCGCCCCGCCTCATTATCAGTTGCCTCGATTACAATTTACTCAAATCGGCCATGCACTTCAAGGCAGCAGTAGCATCTGCCTACGAGAAAAGAGGCTCAGCTTCAAAAACTGCATCAATTGTCATCTGAGTTCCAAAAATGGTATGCACGGCGGATAAAGACTCTGGGAGTCACCGCAAATGTTTATAAAACAAAGGAAGATACTTTGTAACTCCGCTCGACTCAGGTTAACATCGAGGACGAAAGGTCATATGATCTTTCCACAACGACGCACTCTTCAGATATGTGGCTTCCGTTAACTTTGAACACAATCCAGGCTGGGGATGGCATCCTCATTCTGAGAAGCTGTGGACACTACTACAACACCTGCTCAGAGCCTCAAGTAGAGTTAAGGTTCGGCAAGACCTTTGATATAATTTATTCGCCCCGTCTAGCACATATAGATAGATAGGAAACTTGAATTATGGCTGATACCGTTTTCAACTAATAACCAAGTTAAAAGGTGTTCCTTTTCCATCATGTTCTCGTAAACGTCCACGTTTGACGACGGTGCGGGTTTACTACAACTTGGCTTACGCGACGCACTATTCCCGAAAAATAGTGCTCCAACGTCGGATCATCAAATCCCCGAAAGCATTGACATCATCCCTCCCGACTCCCGACAACATCATTTCTTCTGCATTTTATCGCAAAATTTGTTGTCATGGCAAAGGCGGAATTGGGACTGAAGGTAGCTTTCTACGCTTACCCGTGCGTCCTTTTCGTTACGCTGCTGGGCGTCCAGTCAGCACAGTTCTACCTCAGTCGCCATGGCAGTCCTCAACCGCGTCACGCGTTGGATGCTGACCAAAAGCAACGAGCGGACAAGACCCGACATTTGTACGCAAAATTGATTTGGGGCTTTCAATTCATTCTGTCACTTTTACTCATCGCCAGTATTGTTGTTGCGACGAGACAGGTTTTTGCTGACCAAGGGGATGTTACCGGAAATGTCGTCTTTGCCTTCAGCGCATATCTAGTAAGTGCTTTGTCATCAATGAGATGAGTTTTGCTGATTGAAAATAGGCGTCGTTTGTGGGAGTTTTGCTTTACTACGTCGCTGGTCTTCTCCCGGATCCCGAAGGACCTTGGAATCCCAACGGATCTCACCTTTCGGCTTGGTGTGTCGGCGCCCTTGCAGAGATCGTCATCGCAGCTGTATTTTCATCCGTTGAACCTCGTCTGCGCGTATCACCTGGTTTTGTCGACACTCTCAACATCCTAGGATCGGCAAGAGTTTTTGTGCTTGCTCTCATGATCGGTTCCTTTGGCTTGAGAGAGTACAAGTTGAAATTGCTTGAGCCAAAGTCTCTGCCCGAGGAACGACAGTCACTGCTGGAGAATGGAAATGGCGCGACTGAAAGCTATGGTAGTGTTGCGCCAAAAGCGCCTGAGCCGGCTAGAAGGACTCAGGTTTCGGGAACAGGATGGCTCGACTACTTCGCTGGCTTCCGAGTCTTGTTTCCCTACCTTTGGTATGTGAGTCCGTACTCAGGCGATTCATAACTAACAATCCCCAGGCCCAAGGACTCTCCTGTCTACCAGGCAATCGTGCTAGTCTGCCTTGTTCTTCTCGTTTGCCAGCGCACCGTAAATGTCTTGGGCCCTATTCAGCTCGGTACACTTGTCGATAGCCTCGGTGAAGGAAAGTTGCCCTACAAGGAGATTATCCTTTACGTCGTCTACCGCGCTCTTCAAGGTAACCAGGGAGCTCTCGGTGCTCTGCGCAGTGTGTTGTGGATTCCTGTATCCCAGTCGCTCTTCCGACGGCTCTCATCCGCTGCTTTTGAACACGTCTTGGGCCTTTCTCTCGAATTCCATCTCAACAAGAAGGTCGGCGAAGTCACCAGTGCGCTTAGCAGAGGCGCATCAATCAATACCTTCCTCGAGAGCTTCTGCTTCCAGGTCTTCCCCATGGTATTTGATATTTTTGTTGCTGGTGTCATCTTCTTCGTCAAGTACGACGCCTTCTATACCATCATCGTTTTCTTCATCATGTGGTCGTACATCTTCCTCACCATCTACGTGGCCAAGTACCGCGGTAAGCAGCGCCGAGACATGACGGTCAAGACCCGGGAGATGGAGGCTATCAAGACGGATGCCATCGTCGCGTACGAAACAGTCCAACATAACTGCGCTATTACTCGCGAGACTGCACGATTCAGGGAGCATGTCACCGTCTTCCAGCGTGCTGAGCGCCTAGTGCAATGGTCGCTTGCTGCGCTTAATCTTACGCAGAGCTCCATCTTCACTCTGGGCACAGCACTTCTTGTCTCTGTTTCAGCATACAAGATTTCGATTGGGGAGCAGACTGTGGGTGAGTTTGTGAGTTTGATCAACTACTTTGTGCAGCTTCAGGGGCCTCTGAACTTCTTTGGCACCTACTATACTATGCTGCAGAATAACCTCATTGAGGCTGAGCGGCTGCTTGATCTGGTAGGCCTTGTCCCATTGCGTCTCGGGTCACTACTAACTGGCATAGTTCAAAGAAACGCCCGGCGTAGAGGAGAAGTCCGATGCTATCGCTCTCCCCTCGCCAAAGGGAGAGGTCTCATTCAACAACGTCAAGTTTGCTTACAACACCAAAAAGGGCGGCCCTGTTCTTGACGGGATCAACTTCACTGTCGCTCCCGGTACAAAGACGGCCATTGTCGGAGAATCAGGCAGCGGCAAATCAACCTCTCTCAAGCTGCTTTTTCGATTCTACGACGTCACCGACGGCTCCGTCACCATTGACGGCCATGACCTGCGGGACCTCAAGCTTGACAGCCTCCGCAAGAACATCGGTGTCGTGCCTCAGGATACAGTTTTGTTCAATGCAACTATTATGTACAACCTTCTCTATGCCAGGCCCGATGCGACAGAAGAAGACGTGTATGAGGCGTGCAAGGCTGCCAATATTCACGAGCGTATTCTGAACTTCCCGGATGGGTACGAGACCAAGGTTGGAGAGCGAGGATTGAAGCTGTCTGGAGGTGAACGTCAGAGAGTATGTTATTGCTCCATGTTGTGGTTGTTCTGTTATCTGACGTTTTGCAGATTGCTATCGCGCGCGCTATTCTTAAGGATGCTCGTATCCTCCTCTTAGATGAGGCCACCGCCTCGCTTGATTCGCACACCGAACGTCAAATTCAAGATGCTCTCGAGCGTGTCACCACCGGACGAACAACCATCACTATCGCGTAAGTACTCGCTCCAATGCCAGCCAAACACCACCTAACATCCATATACAGTCATCGCTTGTCCACTATCACCACCTCGGATCAAATCATTGTGTTACACAAGGGTGAGATAGCCGAGCGCGGCACACATAACGAGCTTCTGGCTCTCCAGGGCCGATACCATGCCATGTGGGAGAAGCAAACGACGATTGAGAAGAAAGAGAAGGAGAAGAAGGAGCTGGAGGGCGAGACCTCCGAGGCTGGTTCTCAAGATTGAGCAATGGCTTGAGGATGTAATAAAGGCTGAGTGTATGATATGTGTAAGTGTATCATGGATGCATGGACATTTATTCGCAAAACAGTTTAGGCATAGATATCATTGTTGGACTGCCAACATCAACTGTGGAAACACTCCTCAACCCCCCCTATAGCGACTTGTCTATCTGTGACTGACATATCCTGTCGCGCTTTCAATACGATGTGCGGTTGAAGAGATTGTCATTGGTGGATATCGGAGTCCATTTGCGTGTTGCTGCAGAGTTTGACAGAGTTTAGCTACGTTTTCAGTGCAGGAATGAGTGTGGGTGTTGCAATCAACAAGTGCGCTGGCCAACCTCTGGCACTGGATATATTGGTCTTGCAAACACTATGAAACAATCACTTCCCATTAAAGATGCCACTGTGCATACGATATCTAAAACTCACATAAACGTAAAAGACTCCTCAAAAAAGGCATGCAACCCCGTTCACGCCAGTGGGTATTGGTGGATGTACTTCTCTTTCTGTATCATCGTGAGTTCCACCCAATTTGACCCCCACTGCAAGAAAAAAAAAAAGAGAAAAAAAAGTCTTCGCGAAACACGCTATTCAGGACGGGTCAACAGTCAATTGACCGTATCATCAACCAAATTCCATAGCAAAAATTGAGGATATTCGCAAAGTGGCATTCTAAACTGTGATGGTGACGACATTGACTGCCTAAGGCATGACATTCCTTTATGGGCAGCTGCAGGACAGCTCCCTTCCAAATTGAAGACAGTTGAGCTGCCTATGACGACACTAGTGAGACCTCCACCACAATTATTCTCCCATCTCCCAGTAACCCCTCTATTTACTCCCTCTACCATCTTCTTTCACATAATCACCATCTTCACTTCTCTTCACACACACACACACACTCAACTACTCAAACAACAGCAATCATGTCCGCTATTCCCACTTCCACCTCGGTCCTCGAGTCCGCCGTCATCGAGGCCTCTTTCAGCGATGTCTGGCACCTGATCAAGCTCCAGGACTTCTCCAAGTTCTACTCTGCTCTCGAGAGCAGCGAATGGGTCAAGGGTAGCTCCCCCGACACCGATATCGTCAAGTGGACCTTCAAGGACGGCACCGTCCTCGAGGTCAAGCAGGAGGCGCACTCCAGCATCGACCACTACATCACCTACAGCGTCATCTCTTCTCAGCCCGCCCTGAGTTACACCTCTGTCCTCAGCACCATCCGCGCCTACCCTGTCACCTCTGGCCAGCATGAGGGCCACACCTTTGTCACCTGGAGCGGCAACTTCTCCAGCGATGCTGATGCCGGTGTCATCGCTGACGCCAAGTTCAAGCGCCGTGAGGCTCTCGCCGACCTCGCCAAGGCTGTTTCCAAGAAGTAAAAGATCAACAATGGATGGTACAATGATATGAATATTTGCAAGGGCATGTGTTGAAGACACCAGAAGCCAATGAGTGGCAGATTGGGACGGCATTTTTTACATGGATGAAGGGACGAAAATGGGCAGAGCGGAGTTATCACATGTTCATGTAACTTATGGCCGGTCTGATGGAAGCACAATAAATCCTCGATTGTCAAGTATAGTTCTGTGATCTGTAGCAGTGTCTGTTTGGTGGCCAGAGCTTGTAGAGTACGCACTCAATTGATCGCCGTCGCAAAACCAGTGGGCTAACACAATAGTACGTACCAACAGATCACCACCGAACAGTTGCCGTGGCAAACCCCAACGGTCGCAATTGGATTATGGAGATTGCCGCAGGCCAGAGAAATTGATCGTCAGTTTGGGAATATGTTATCCGTAGTTGTCAACAGTTTTCGCACAAAACAGCAATTCTGCATGGATTTTCAGGGTCTTCAGCGTCGGGTCCATAATGGTGGGGAGCTCCAGGGTAAGGGAAGTGGTCGCAAATGTAACATTTCCAGCAAAGAATGCGCTTCAAAATAGCGGCGATTTGGAACTTCAGGCGATTGATGAAAAAATGGCAGCATATAATTGACAATAGATTCAGGAAGAAAAGACCATTAACAGCCTGTCGTCGGTGGATGTTGCAGAGAACATAAACCAACACAAGACGAACAAATAGTTAAGCTTAAAGTAAAAATGCAGTGTCGCAAAACGTGTAATCATTACCCTATAACTTAGAAGTAAGCTTACAACACCACGAAAAACTTGCTCAAGGTACTTCGAGTCTAGCGCAGGCTGGCAATAAAATTTTACACAACGCGCGATGACATGAGTCCCTTGAGCTTGGCACGTCAAACGAGGCTTGAGATCCAGCCTTAAAAAATGAGCATGAAACAAGCCAAGATGTCAACAAGAGAAATAACCGCCAGCCTCGATTGCTATCTAGACGCGTATCTGCTAATGAACCGAACGCGCGTAAGGCGTATCACCAGCCGTCGTCAGCAATATAATGCAACCCACCCAGGCTCAAACAGGTTCCCGCGTATCTTGGTCGTCCGTCTCGTCATGATCGTCAATCGCACCGGGATTTCATCTTTGGCCGTCCAGTCCGCTCGGGTTGTGTTTAATCTCCTTTTGTCGGGTCCGAAACTTTTCCATGCCGCGTGAAATTTCCACATGCAATTCCACGGGAAGACCGTGGCTAGGTGCTCCACTGTAATTTTACATGCTCCACTGATACATCGCAGGGAAGGGGATCCGACGGCGGTGAATCGTGTGCCTCATTCTCATTACTGCATCGGTTTCGAGTCGAGCACAGAAAAAGACTCGCGTATATCACGGCATGTGGGGGGTTGTTTGAACATTAATTGTGGATTGACATTATTCTTTAGATTAGCATTAATATGGTTTGTTCGTTATGCAAAAGTATATACCGCGACACTGCAGTAGTATAATTGTGATGCTGTTATTGGTAGATGATGGAAAATTGATGCGATATGTGCATAAATCGGCATCGACGGTCGTTTACTTTCCTCCACGGTTTCCGGTGGTGGGGAATGGCTTCTCCAGCTTGACACACCAGAGGAAGAGGTCCTCCAAAGGTAGCAAACCCAGCAGGATGCGGTTTGACAACCAGGCGACAAGCACAACTCCTGTGGCAGCTGCAGCGTCAAGCCAGTAGTGGTTGGCCGTGGCCACGATGATGGTCAACACAAAGGCCGGGTACAGGATGCTTAGGGCTACAAAGAATACCTGCCAAGCCTTGCTCATGCGCTTCTCGCGGGGTGCGAGGCGTCGGCGGAACAAACCAGAGTGGTACAAGAGAACGGTGCCGATGCAGAACGAGTAGCCAAAGTGTAGCGAGGGGAAGGCGGCGAGCTGATTGAAGAACTTGTTGGTGGCGTAGATGGACTCGGCATCCTCGCGGCGGACAGTGTCGAAGAAGCCGTACTCTTCGGGGAGAAGACGGGGCGGCATGCAAGGGTACATGGTGAAGACGACGAAGCTGAACAGGTTGGTCAGAGTCATCATGCGTCGGGCTTCAGCGAACTGGGCGTGCGTCGGTGCGGCGTAGTAGTACCATGCGAGGAAGCTGTACAGACAAGTTAGATGGAGTGGTTTTTTAGACTCCGAGAAGAAGTTTTGCGTACCTGACTGTGACGGGAATGTGGATTAGAGAATAGGCTCGGTTGAGAATGGTGAGCATAGTCTGATGATCATTCCTGAAGAAGGACTGAACATCGATCTCGCGGAGTGGGAACAGCCAGCGAAAGGGACTCTCGTGCTCAAACCACAGAACAGCCTTTCCGTGGTTCTCGGCCGTCTGCCAGACGCCATCCGTAGCAGCAACAAGTTCACTGGCCTGCTTGACGCCCACGTAGAAACCCAGATTGACCGCCCAGTAGAACATCTCAACCAGGAAGGGAAACTTTTGTATGAAGCGGCTGTGCCAGTATCTTGCGTATCGCGACGAGTTAGGCGTACGGATGACGGCGCCGCAGCAGGTTCGCTTCTTGGAGGGATGCGCCTCTGTGTCGACGGGCGAGGGGCTCACAGCGTCGCTCAGGTTGACTCGCTCTGTCTCATCGTGCACGTCGTCTTCGTCCCATGGCTCTAGTTTCGACTGGCCAAGCAGGCCCTGATCCTGTTTGGACGAAGGGATGATGGAGAAGTTGCGCAGGCGGTTGAAGTAGCAGGAGCCTACCATGACACTGACGATAAACTACATGGCACACGTGCCCGTTGTTAGAACTTGGTGATCATCGAAATGCAGCGTAGGAAGGATGACAAAGTTCGGGGGGGTTAACACGTACAATTGGTTCGACCACAGCATGGTAGGCGAACTGCGGCGCGCCCAGGTCATCGTCTTGAGGTTGAGTTTGAGCCATTATGTCTGCGGCATACCCGACTCTTTACTTTGAAATAAGGGAAGAATACAAAAGCTAAAAAAGCGTTGGTTGGCAGAAACTTGTTGTTCTTGGTCGGGAAGATAAGTAACCATAAAACTAAAACCTTCGGAAGACGCGGAGAATACGACCAGGATCAGACCCAGAGCCAAGAGCCGGCGCAGATTTGCTCCGGTAGCCAGGGGCTTTAGTGATCGGGATCATGATTTACTGAGAGAATCAGTGGGCACCCAGCACTGTCACCGCTATCAGTCGATAGGGATGTGGGCTGTCCAAGGGCGGGAATCCGATGCACCTTTCCTGTTGTGGTCAGAGGCAGTATGCGCGCGTGTTTGTTGCGTGTCTTGGCTGTTTGGCTCAAATTCAATGCAGTTCCAGCCCCTGAGAGGGAACCCAAAGTCTAAGCAAAGTGGTGCTGCTGTCAGAAGTAGAAGTACCCGCCGCTGGTCAGCTGTGGCGTAGATGATTGATCTTGCCAGGCTTCGATTCGGCTGTGAGAAAGGCTAAGCTGCTTAAAGGAGGTCCTCTCATTTTGTTGGGTGACAGAAAAGTGAGACGGGCAGCACGCAGAGGTTCAACTAACTAACCTGACCCCCAAATTATGTCTGCCTGCCGTCGTGGCTCTAGACGCTCTAGTGGGGAGATGCATCGAATGATGCGCCCAATCTAGCCCCTAATTCTGGTCAGGCTTAGATTTTTTTCGGGTCTGATAAAGGGTCGCCCCCTTCTGTGTCCGCGCAATCGCTGTCAGACTTCAGCCTCAGTGGAAACCGAGCTTAAACATCGCACTCCTTTCCCATAAGACAACGCTTACTGCCAAGACCCTGTGCAACGCCGCTTGTCGGTCTTTATCTGTTTTTTTTTTGTTTCTCCATTTCACAGACGCCGTTTCATCCAGTCAATCCTTCATCGCAACATGTCGTCCTCACCAATTCTCGGCCCTGACGCTGGGCCGAAACAACATTTCGATGAAGAACGTCTCGATTGGGCGCCCTCTGTACCCAAAAAGTACCTTCGCATGCCCAGACTGCGTCGCTCCGCCGTTATACTCGCCCTCATCGACGTCCTTATCCTCTCCGTCCTTGTTAATGCCTTCTGGCCACTCATCACGTTACTGCTCCGCAACGAAGAGTTATTTGGTGCTCGCCTCACACTTCCTCTAAATGACACCGAGTTTGTGCCAACGCTGCCCGAGCAGCAGACGATACCGAGGATCTTCCACCAGACGAGCGCGAACGAGACGGTTCCCGAGGCTTGGAAGGACTTGGTCAAGAGCTGCAGAGACGCCTACTCTGATTTTGAGTACATGGTTGGTGGATCTGCCGAGGCACGACGGAGCATACGATTGCTAATTCTTTTTACAGCACTGGACTGATGCGAAAGCCCGCGATTTCATCTCGGAGGAGTACGCTTGGTTCATCGACACCTGGGATACCTTTCCCTTCAACATTCAGCGCGCCGACGCTATTCGATACTTTGTCCTACACCACTATGGTGGTATTTATCTCGATATGGATACTTTCTGCAACAATACCATCCCGCTGAACCAGATCGAGTCCAGCGGCGCCAAGCACCACGCCGTCTTCAAGTCCACCACGCCCACCGGCGTCTCCAACGATATGATGATCACATCGCCGAACCATCCCGCCTTTACAAAAGCCCTCTCGCGCATTCAAGTCTATAATAGCATTGCGCGACCCTTCACACACATTCTCCCGCACGCCGCTGTCATGATCTCGTCGGGCCCGCTGTTCCTCACCATGGCGCTGAAGAACTACCTCCTCGAGCAACCCTCTCTCCCCGAGAATACGATGCAGGTCATCAACGCAACAGAGCTGGAGCCCTACGTGGTCGATTTTGAGGGTGCGTCATGGCATCATGGCGACACACAGACTCTGATGTGGCTATCAGAGCGACCTTGGATCTGGTACATGCTGGGTGCCATTGGTGTGTGCGCTGGGCTGTATGTCATCAACATGTTGATGCTCAAGTGCTGGACACGCTTCTTTGAGAAGCCGTCGAACGATGAGGCCAAGGATGCCATTAAACTTACTTAGACGATGTTATAATTACCTACGACTATAATACTTGTAATGCCAGCGTTTGTTTATCACAGTTTCTATGATGCCAGCGGCCTGACTTATCGTACTTTGCAATAGAGGCCTTGTCGTGCAGTATGACTTCTCCCACCTTTGTATATAGTTCTTACCCTGTGTTCTGATGACGCCTGGAGGCCGCGCCAGTCTCGCCTCCGCCGTGAAGTAATTACCGTATCACGTTAATGCGAGAGCTACTGATGATACCTTGACCGATTTTCGTTAGTCCCCAGACAAGAGTAAATCCAATCATGGCATTTTCAATCCGACAAACAACCATGCCGTGACCCCAATACCCGACGTTGTTAAGCGAATGCGACAGTGAACCGTCAGTCTTATGCGTCCATCCACTCCACGTCGCTCTCGCCTATCAGCTCTTGCTCTAGACCACTCGACCTATAACCGTGCCGCGAACGAGCGTGCAGAATGACGTCTGTTTATGGTTTTGCGAAGACCCCGCTCCAACGGTCATCAGTCTTGGCCGAGCTAGTCCGTGTTGGAAGTCGTGACAGGTATCCTCCATGTCATTGGTATTCAAGAGCAACGCCCATTCGATTGTGATGCTGCGAAGTATACAACTTTCCAGGTTGGAGATAGTATCTTGTTCAGACAAGTTCGTCCCTGGCCCAGCCTGTCGCTGGGACATAAAGAACAGTAGGCTTTCGACTAGATTTGACACCTAGAATTGACGCTCCATCCTTCCATCTGTGGCGTCAAGCTTGAATCTCTTGAGCGCAAAGACAGTTATTTGCTCTTCCTAGCCGCCCTCTCCATCTCATTCCCTCCCCCTGAGCCGTTCTATCACTTGTCACCTTCAGTCGAGGTAGCTGTGCAGCAAGTATGGCTTCGTTAGCCTGTACAATCTCATTACATTCATTGACTGCCCTTCAGTGCGCCAGGTCCATTCCGGAGTGTGAAGGCGTGGTGGTGTTCAAGTGCTTTCGGTCATGCAGTATTCTGGGAACGCGAGGCTCTTCATGATTCCGATGTCTGATGACTCGTCCCGAGCGTAACTTTACAGTCGTACTGGCGTCTTGTCTCCCAGTCAAGGCACTGCAGGATTGTGTTGTTTGGTAGGACTCTTCCGTTTCAGGTGATATATAGAAGCGTCAGTGTCCTTTGGCCATCATATGGTGTTGGATACCCTCCATGCTGCCCTTTCGAGTATAATAGCATGTATATTCTTGATAGGTCTGGATGACGAAGTAAAGCAATGACAACGGATCTTTTAGAATCGTGGCGCCGAATCATCGGGACGACAGCCCCCAGAGTCCGTGATCAAAATTCTTTAGTGAAGCCAACTCGTGAGCAGCATACTTGTTGTCGTGCAGTAGTATTACAAACAGGAATGAGAATCTCACCCCCAATACCTAACATCACAAGTAAATCATAGAATACCTCATCAACACGTTTTAGTCGGGCTTACTGGCTATTGGAAGGCTGATCAAGGAACATAGGGTCGACGAACAACTTACAACTACGCAATAGATACAGAGTCAGTGGACAAGAAAAGGGAAATCTGGGTAGGATACAAAAAAGAAAGTACCGTGTTACACAGCTGGCTGGAACTCTCCCGCCGGGAATTGAACCCGGGTCTCAAGCGTGACAAGCTTGCATACTGACCACTATACTACGGAAGATGATAGTTGTTGAGCAACTACTGTAGCGGAGTTCGATGGCCGGCGGTCTTTTAGTTCAGTATAAAGCCCTGATGAAATTGATCTACAACATCTGAAGCTGTCATTTCTGGTGTCACTATCACGAATTCAACGGTACGAAGCAGATATCTTTGAATCATGGAAGTGTCTGGCTGGGCCTCCAGTATGACACGATGGGCGTGCTTGCCCTCTGTTACCCCATCTCTGAAGTACATGTCAAAGTCAGGAAAGTCATGAATGAGATGATTGGATTTCACTTACCACAACGGCTGAGTGTTTCGTGTTGCTCAGCTTTCAGCCTCCGTGAATGATAAGAACCACTTGGGCCAAAGAAGGGTAATCCTATCCACACTGATAGGCAGGCTGCGAGAAAACTGATGCAGGCTGTAGCAAGGGTGGAAGTGGTTTATGCCGCATACAGGAGCTTATTCAAGGAGTCACAAATCAGGCTGAGAGCCCCCACCGGTATTTAATAGCTCCTCAGGTTGCTGTCGAAACATTCTTTATCATTAACCCGGAAAGCAACCTCATCAAGGTCCCCAACGATATCCCAAACCCCGTCAGTCACCATGGATTGTTCTTCAGCGAGGCTCTCAAGCCTCGTGGAGGATGAAAAGGTTGAGTTTGACGCTGATATCGCTGGAATAGGAGTTGGTGGATAACTGCTGTTGATCTGTTCAAGACTAAGTTAATACTTGCAGGTATTAATTGCCTTTCTCGCCACGTCCATGATCTCATTTGCTACTTTGATCGTCGCATTTGTTACACTCTCGGTTCCGTCTCGACTTTGTACCGCTGCAGATACCGTCCTGTCTAGTCAAGCGAGGAGATTCTTCAGCATATTTCGGAAAAGAATACCCAAGCTCAAGGGTGCAAAGGCAGTAGACAACCGAAGCGAGCGTATTGATGCTTTCATGGCTTTCATGGTTTCCATCAGCGACCAAATTCTAGTCTCGCAAGTTGCCATCCTCATCGCCACTTGTATCATCCATGTCGAGATTACCATATACTCTGTCAATATCGTCATCGCCCTCGGATATCTGGCGTCCACTGTCCACTTGGCCAGTTTGCCTTTCTGTGTAGACCGGCTGAGGGACCATGAGGCAGCGAAACCGGCACGAATCATTTCCATGGCTGTTGGATCTGGGATGCTGGTTTTTCTGCTCATTGTTCAGTTATCGTATACCTGGGACATGCAGGCTCACGTGTACTTCACCTGTGTTCTACATGACTTTCAGATGAAAGAGGACTATATAATGAATAGTATACTCGAACTATTTGTGCCAATCTCTGTACTCTACGGTACATATGAGATAATACAGCTCCTCTATACGGAGCAACCACCAAAAGGTTAGTCCACTGAGCGAAGCTGCTGATATCCTTGTAACCTAGAACATTTGTTAACCACCAACTAGATACACCTGACCAACACCTATCTATGCGAACTTTCGATCAAATACTTGGTCCGACATTACAGCGGTTGGAAGAGCAGCCCACCGAATGGTCGAGAGAAGACCTAAGCAGTATCCAACGTGAGGCGAAGCTGTTGCACACGATATTGCGACTGAATCATCAAGATGAGCCACAAAGTATTCCAAATCCTACCAGTACCTCGAACATACTATTGGATACGTTGCGACAACAAGCTGACAGTAGCGATATTCAGCTTGTCACGAACTCTGATGCGTACGCTCGACTCCACGATTGTCTCTTTGTAAGTAACTCTCCGAAGACGAAGCTCAGAGACATATGGCGCGAACCCCGCGAGAAGAAACGGAAGTTTCTAATTATAAAATGGCTGAGTTTCGAGGCTTTGGGCCTCTTGTTGTCTGACCCCGAATCAGACCCTCGTTTCAAACAGCAACTTTACAGGATTGCAGAGCAGTGGGCATTCCACCAGTGCCGCGGCTCTTTTATATGGAGACTCTTGTGGCTCTGGCTAGGCAATATGTATGGTATTGTGACTGTTTTTGTATCTAGATCGAACAGAACAGGTTTTTCGGGCAACCCAGACCATTGGGGATTTGGTCAAGTTGTCCCATTAGCTCTGCTTGCCCTGCCGGGCTTTGCAGCCATGGGGAGTTATGCAGGTAAGTATACCATCAGATGAATGATACGTGGTAAATTTCTCATTCTTGTCCAGACTACAAGAGGAGCGTGGAGACTACATTCACGAGGGTCCGTCAGCTGCCACCCTTTGACCCGACATTAAATGCTAGAGTGCACGCTGCATCGGGACATCGTCCTGGACTACGAAATGTAGAGCACCCATCGCATGATAATCTTCAAGCTCAAGACTATGTAAAGAAAGTTGCTGAGGTATTAGAGAAACGAGCAGAGGATATGGGCCACAAAGAGCTCTACACATGGGTGAAAGGAGAGGGACTGGAAGAATCACCCAGCCTTCAAGTGGCAGTTATTTGCCATGCAACTTTGATGTTCGCCCTGACCACTCTTCTAGGCGTGTTTATGGCATTGGGAACGCTTGTAGCCATTGTGGTGTGGCTAGCGATACTGTTTCTTCTGATATTGGGCAGGATTTACGGCCTGCCCTGGATGGTCAAGCGAACAACAACAAGTCCAACAATCCTCAACTATTTGAGGAGCGCAACAATAAACGATCAAAGTAGAGCGGGAGATCATGCTCAGCTTATGATGATATCTGAAGCGGCGGAAGAAGTGAATCAAGAGGAGTAGAACGATGAAGGGAAAAGGTTTTCCTGATTGTACTACTGCTTTCTGATAATGAATCTCAGCATGACTTGACACGATACAGCATTCACAGCATCTGATGATTGCCCCCGGCAGCAGCGACCACTATTCGGTCCTAATGAAATGCTTGAGCTCCTGGAGGATGCAGTACGCACAGACATGATGAGGCTCAGACGTCACAGATCGTCGCTCTCAGCTTCTAAGCCTCAGGTCTTAGATCCTACAGTGGAGAATCTGATAACAATATTTCAGGGAAATGCATTGATCGTCTCTTCCCGAGATTGTGATGTGAAGGTCGAAACAATCCTACGTGATCCTTCTGTGGACTTCGAGACCCACAATCCTTCATTCTGGTCCGCTCTTGTGCGCAAAACACCAAAGACGTGGAATCAAAACTTCCGATACCACACGCTAAAATCTCACTTGGTTGTAGTTTACTTGGAGGCTAAGAAGTATGACGTAGATCACAGATAAGAGTCAGAGCGTATGAATATACTACCGAAGCGTGGTATAAATAGATCGAAGCCGACGACGGACCTCAACATCTCCCATGCCAACCATCAATCTTCACCTCTGACTCCAACGTCTGATCAAATAAATACACCTCAAAGTTACCAACTCAAAATCCATATTCTCATACTCGACCCACCACTTCAAAAATGAAGCAAACTCTCGCCTCAACCATTCTCTTCTTCGGCCTCGGCCTCGCCCAATACGCTGGACAGATCAAAGTCAAGGACGACGGATGCCCTCTGTTCACAGCCAGCGAGAAGTCACAAACCTTGACCTGGGCCAAGGGCACCAACATCTGCGCCGACCTTTCTGGCATCTGCCCAGACGGCAAATGCTTCATGGCCATGGAGGCGAACCTCGCTGGCACTGACAGCCGCACACCTGCTAAGATGGGAGCTTGTCCTTCGGATGACTGTTCCCGTGACTGTCAAACTTGGGACGTCGAAGAACGAGGCAGCGGTATTGCTGTCGACTGTGCGGAGTTCACTGGCCAGCACTACTTCTACCTGGGTGATTAAGGGATGCGCAAGACGTTCTTGTGTGTAGCTGGATGGATATTTACTAGTTTAGAAGCAAGGCCGCGGCGGATAGCGATAAAGTCAATACACATTTTGTCACGATATCTATCCAGGGGTTCAATTTGGTGAAGGTGCTTCGACTTTCTAGAGTCGTGTTGTTCATGTGTAGCGTCGATTAGCCAGTCTTAAGATAAGATAAGATATGATTGAATGCCTTGAAATCTGATAACATGGCGATACTGCCCGAGAGCTTTGTTAAAAGGATATCTCACCTATTGTGTTAAGAATTATGACAAGTTTGTTACGAGCGAAATGATGAACTCTACTTGATCAGGGACATCGACGATGTGGCGATACCCTCCTTCATATTCGTCTAAAGTGGACCATGATCATAAATACTTATCGGAAAGAAAAAGGAAAGGAAGATAAACAAGACCCCGACTCTGCCCTGGTGTCCTTGAAAAGTCACTGACAGTCCCCCGAGTACCATAATATGTGGTCAGTTTGGACTAAATTTCAACCAACATTTGGTAATTTTAGTCTAGAATATAGAAATGATTGACCTGTTCTATGTTTGTCCCCCGATCCATAAAATCAAATCTTCTGACACCCACCCTTTAGAAAAACAGTGACACCAAAGGCCGCTAATATTTTAAGAAGGCGGGTATCTGACCGCGGTGTGGGGATATCTTCAACAAGGACGACCAGAGAGATTATCGTGTATCATGCTCTGCTATGGATGTAACGCAATATCCACTTTGCGAACTTCCTAGAACTTGATGCACTGGGGTCACGCTGGATCCTCATCATCTTGGTTGCATTCCTTATATCATTGCCTTCAGATAATGGCAACAATCCTACTCTATCTCCGTGGCTCGAGCGTCGTAGCGAGAAAATCTCTGTAGCATGAATTTCGGAAAATGTGTTCAACGGCGATGTTTTCCTATTAGCGTACGTGGTTCCGAATGTCAATACCCAGCTACCTTCTAGGACTTTTCTGTTACACGAATGGCAAACCTCAATACATGTTACCGGTAATGGACTTTTTTTCGCTTAAACAACTGCCGCTCGATAGATCACAAGAGACCTAGTATTGCAACTAGTACGGTGATAGTTTTGTAGCTTGTTGCAGGATGGAAATCTTACGTCAGTTGCTGAAAGATTTATAATACACCGGTCTTCTCCAAGTTGCTCGCACAAGTTTCCAGCGTACGTTATGGGAGAACAGATTGATGGGTCTACGCATAAGAAGGACCTGACTAGTGAGAACAGCTGCCCCATAATCCTCAGATCCTTTGTTAGCTTGAAACAGGAACGGAGCCTGTAGTGAGGCGAAAAGTCTGGCACCGCCCCATGATATTCGGCCGAGGCCGTTCGAGAACAGTATCAATATGGGCCAGGAGAGGAGGACAGTACAGTTATCCCTGCAGGGATTCAGCTTTCATTTTTCGATATTATGGCAGTGTATCCAAGGACCTTCTTTTTCCTGCGGTTGATAGACTGATAGATCATACCAATACCACATCGAGATGGCTCAGTCGGCATTTGTTGGTGAGCCACCTACAACCGAAGATGATCTCAACATTGTTCAGAGCGTGCTCCGTATGTACGGCCTCGGAAATCTCAACGCCAGCCTCGGATTGACATTTACCATCCCGAGACCCGGAAACCCACCCGACGAATCGAAGAAGCCCGAGATCTTGGCGGGCATGATCATCGTGATTCTGGCCATCACGATACCCACAGTCGCGAGAGTCATCATTAAGCTTAAAGGGCAGAGAGCCCAGTTCGGTCTTGATGATTGGGCAATTATATTTGCAGCTGTAAGTCAATGCCGACAATGGGAAGCCGCAGCTAACAATTGAATCGAGTCTCTGGCAGTATGCTATCCGTGCATATGTATAGCGATGCTCGCCCAAACGGGTGCTGGCAACCATACATACGAAAGCACCTACGAAGAATACAACCTCTACATGTATTACTTGACCGTATGCAAGATCATCTTCTATGTTGCAGTCGGCCTCATCAAGGTATCCATCACCTTGTTCGTCCGACGCCTGGCAGATAGAGCCTCAAAAGCATGGAAGCTTTTTGCCGATGTCGTCCTTGGGACGGTAGTAATTTATATACTTCTTGCGATATTCTGTAAGTTGAAGCCTTGCCGCACATACTGCCTGCTGGAGCCGCCGAACTTACTTGACATAGGGATTATATTTACATGTCGACCAATTGGAACAATGTGGGATAAGAAATATGCTGGATCTTTGGAAGAGCCGCCAGTATGTGTGGACTCAGTGCTCCAGAATAGGTTTTTGAGCAGCATGCATGTTGCGCAGGTGAGCTGATGAGGCGTGTCCCTTTTGGTATGATACTGATTGTCCACCTTTAGAGTATCGTGCTTCTCTTGTCACCCATCATCATACTGTGGTATGTCAAGATCGACGCAGCTAAGAAGGCGCGCCTTTTCTTCATCTGGCTTGTCGGAGGCACCACGGTACTCGGCGGTCTACTACAACAGACCATGATTACGATCACCAACGACTCCTGCTGGCAATACACATCAGCCTTGCGCTGGACTGTGATGGATCTTACGTTTGGCACATTGGCCGCCTCACTACCAGTCCTCGACGCAGCCATCATGGGCACATGGGGTTCCATCAAAACCAAGCTTGGAACGCCAGGCTCGCACTCACGATCGCGAACACAAGGGTGGACAGATTTGGAGAACGATACGAGGCATACAACGACAATCCGACGTGGCAGTGAAGCGGACTCCGAGTCTGTCGAGAACATCATGAGCAGGAGTAAGGACGGTATCATGATGAGAGGCATTGTGAAGACTCATGAGGTCAAATTGAGTTATGATCTTGATCAAGAGCCAATGGATCCTCACACAGTAGGAGTGGGTAAGTGATTCTAGGGTTTTGGAGGAAACGTTATTCTTTTGTTTGTTTGATACAATACTCTCGAAAGCAGGAGAGACTAGGAAGGCAATTTACTTTCCATAGCACAACAAGAAGTCTAGGCTTAATCCTATCCCCACTCAGTTGGAGCATATCATCATTTTGATATGAGTCGTTGATTGCTCGGTTTACGCTTCAACAGCCGGCAACGGGCTGAGAACCCACGCAGACCCATTAGCCGGGATCACCGCCGTTGAATCCTCGGTTCCTTCATTTAGCGCGTACCGGATCCGATTATTCGGAAAAGGCAATAAAGCCTGAGAGGTGCGCTCCCGAGGGACAGTGACACGGTATTTCACCCGCATTGCGGTGAATCACTAGTCAATGACGCACAGTATGGCAAGCCAAAAGTAGTAAAGTAATTATTGTTTTAGGATCAGTTTACCATTCGGACAAAACAAGAGTGGTGTTCCGGATATAGCATCATTGGAACCGAATTCCACATCATCCATGCCCTATGTGAATGGCACGTTATTTCGCCGTGGAATTACGGCTATATGTCTACTTCGGTAATCTGTCCATCTCGAATTCTCTTTCACGTACGTAAAAGCTGAGGATCCCCTTTTTTGAACCCCCGGGGATCCCTGTGCTTCTTCACCCCGTACCCTGGCTAACGTGACAGATACTCCACACACTAAATTTGGCCGAGGAAGTGACTTGGACGCTACAATTAACGTTGTATAAACGCCCTTATACCCGTAAACTTTACGGATGTTTGAGCGTCGAGAAGTTGTCCTTTCGATCTCCGATCACAAGCCGTGTTTTCCACAAAAGGCCAGCGCTATCTTCTGGCAGCCACTCGTTCTTAACATCCATAATTAATTAATCACCATGGCCCGATTGTTTCTCAGCTCGTTGCTGTTTCTCAGCGCTCTGGCGTATCCTCAGCAAGATGTCAAGGACTGCACTGGACCCAATGCTGTGAGCATGTTCTGCAGCTCACCCGAAGCAGCTTACAAGCGAGACTTCTTCTACATTGGCGGCCAATCCAAGAACGGCACTTCTGGAACCATCACAGTCGATCAGATCTACGTTGAGAAGCTGACGCCCGCCCTGCAGCGGTCTCAGAAGCACCCCCTTGTCTTCTTCCACGGTGGTGGTCTTTCCGGAAGTACATGGCTCAACACGCCTGATGGCCGCGAGGGATGGGCCAGCTACTTCACCAAAAAAGGATATGTTGTGTATCTCGTCGACAATAACTCCGTTGGCCGCAGCGCTGAGAACGACATTGCCAACTTCCCCATGGCATCAGGCTCAGCTACAGAGACTGTCATGAAGTTCTTTACATCCCCTGAGGACTACAATACCTATCCTCAAGCTAAACTGCACACACAATGGCCTGGGACCGGAGCTGACGGTGACCCCATCTATGACCAGTTCAAAAAGTCCCTCATCCCCCTCACAACCAACTTTGTTGCCCAAGAGAATGCCCTCCGTGCTGGAGGCTGTGAGCTTCTCTCCATGCTTGGCGAAAAAGCCTTCCTTGTCTCTCACTCTCTTGGCAGCAGGAACCCTCTTTTGTTATCTGACGATTGTCCCGAGTATATCGCCGGTAGCATCAATCTCGAAGCTGCCACTTCTCCTTTCTGGTCCTATGCCGAGGGTCTTGGTGGCTTCGCTGGTTCGCCTTGGGGTCTCACAAACACACCTGTTACCTACGACCCTCCTGTCAGCGATCCCTCTGGTGAGTTACTACCCCTTTCGTAGTCAAGATAACCTTAACTAATACTGTACTGCAGAACTGAAGAGCAAGTCCGTTGGTAACGAGACTCTGGCCCATCGTAATTGTTACCTTCAAACCGAGCCCGCTCGCAAGCTCCCCAAGATCAACAAGGTTCCCTATCTTCTCCTCACAGGCGAGGCTTCTGTTCATGCCACATACGACCACTGCGTTATTGATTTCCTGAAGCAGGCCGGCGGTAAGCCTGAGTGGATCAAGTTGGCCGACTGGGGAATCAAGGGCAATGGCCATTTCTTGCACGTCGAGAAGAACAACCTCCAGATTGCTGGTCTTGTGGATGCTTGGATTCAAAGCAAGACCCCTCAAGGGCCCAAGGGGACATTTCAGGGTATCAAGATCTATTTTGGGTTTTCCTGGTAAGCCCATAATTGGAGGTCATGTTGTTTTTAGATAGTTTACACGAAGCTTCAAAAGTAAACATATCATAATATACTCTTTGTGCCTAGTCTGAGCTGCGATGATAGTCAATGGAGCACAAGTAAACATATGTTGTCTAAGTAGGCCACATATCTGCAACCATCCCTTTTAGGTACTATATTCCTCCTAATGGTGCGCCGTCTTTTCAAAATGAGTTGAAGATCGTTTATGGACCTTTTATCTTGGGTGCTATGAGAAGGGCAAACCTATTGCTCAACATCAGGAGCAACACCAACAAAATCCAACGCACTGAGCCCAGTAAGGCTCATTAAGAACAGCTGGCCATCATCACATCCAGTTATAGAATGGCTTGTTTCAGGCAAGTCGGAGTGCACTTGTTGCTGCATCGATAGCCGTGTCATGAATGGATCGACCACCCCTTCAGCTCCTTGAATCCATGGCTGTGAAATGGCCCCATTCTGGCTCGCAAGCCATTCAGTCCATTCGGTGTAGGCCGGAGTTGATAATGAGTGTCCATCTTGAGATTGCCCTGCGGGTTGCCTTGACAGACTCAGCTTACGCGAAGCTTCGTCCGAAAGAGATTGAAGAGACTCGACGAGTTTGACGCCCATCTCCGCAAATGGGATGCCGCTGGCCATTCGTCTCAAACAGCTCAGTCCCATATTGATGCGTTGCTGATATCCAAAATCACGCCCCAAGATACCTGCAATTAGAGTAACAATAACTGCAATACTACAGCCTTGAAAGTACGCAAATGGAAGACGTGTGGTGTCTCTGATTTGATCCAGGCCCGCGAACAAACGAAGAAGCTTTCTGGAAGCCCTTTTGCATGATCTTGCCAACCTTTCAGTCGTGTCTTCTATGTCCCATGGCTGTGCATCATGTCCCAAGTGGTATCGCAAGGTCTTTCGCACGATTTCGACGAGGGACGCTTTACCCATGATGATTCTTGTGTAGTAGTAGTTCAGGTACAGGTTCAAGACAGCATGGTAGCGTGAGTCTTGCGGGGAAATGGCGTCCAGATGAAAGCCTTCGGGCAAGGAGTCCTTCCATTCCTTTAAACGGGCCTCTATGCTCAGGATCTTGTCAGGTCTCGCATCATCCGTAGTTGTTGACCTTGTACAACGTATTAGCGCAAGCGAAATTGCATCGTTTCCTAAACCTACTCCAGATCCGCCACCGATTCCATAATAGCTACTAATCGAGCGTATGCTATTTGCATTAGAACGTTATTTAAACTTTGACGTTTATCAAGGTCTTGCAACGGGCTCGGCAACGGAATGTCAACGGCGATAGGTACCCCTGAAGGAGGTCGATTGAGTTTAATATTTGTACACCTGGCACTGTTAGTATTGCGAAATGATGGAGTTGCAAATGCACTAACCTCTCCAGAGAATATATAGACCACCAGAGTCGACGACGAGTTTCAAGCTCTCGAGCCTCGAGGGACCCATCCTGAGGATTCTGATGGAGACCAAAAGCGAGGGCCTTTCGTAAAGCCATGCTCAGATAGATGCAAGATGAGCCCATATCTTTCAAAGGCATGAGATATACAGACAGAACGAAGCATGCCTGGATGGACCTTAGGCCATTATCATCAGCGATGTCTGGCATGAGCGAGCTAGCTTGCTGGAAGAACATCACTCCAGCATCACGTTCATCCATGTCGGTTGAGCTTTCCGGACGTTCCAAATGCGTCCAATTGCTACCAAGGGCAAAAGTTGCTAATACAAGGCAAACGAAACTAGGATCAGACCTCAAAGGGCAAGAGGGGCCGGCATAGAACTGATCTAATTCACTTATGATCTGTGCTTGGTCAAAATAGAAGAAAACGTCTGCGCCGTGTTTGATGCAAACGCTCAAGAGGAAATGGGCGACGGCTCGAGGAGGCAAAGAGTCAACAACTTTGGTCAATCTCACTCGTTCGGACGACGATGGCCTCGTTGGAGGCGCTGTAGGCTGATAAAGTTTGTTAAAGAGGTCTTTTGTGATATATAGGCCATGCACTTACAATTCGTGAAGTGACTACATCCTGCTCTTCAACGCTTGATAAAGAGTCCAAAGAAAAGGCCTCTCGTAACCTGTTCAAGTAGCGCGGCCATACTGTACTTTCTGTTTCATCTACAATCATCAGAATGAAGCCGTTCAATCAGAAATTTCTGTGAGGTCTTACGACTATTGCCATGAACGTTGCCTTGAGAGGCTGCCGGACTTGTGAGGGAAGAGGCACTGTCGTTATTCACCGATGTTTGGTTCTGCCTGGAAGATGCGTTGTTTCTACGCCTTGTCAGCATATTTTTGCACATATTGGTATGTAATTTTGTCACGCACCTCTGAAAACGACATGGCAGGTTCTTTGTTTGACACCTCTCGCACAATCCGGGTCTTGATTCGATGCACACAAGCTTTCGAGCCTTGCAGCGATCGCAGCTTGATTAACGCATTCTGTGTTATTTTAATCCTCATAACTTCAGATGGAAAATACTTACGCGCCTGCTGCCAGTTTTCGGTTGTTTTCGGCGACGCGTCTCCGGCGGCGGCGAATCGCGGCAATTGTATTCATGGCTTTGACACGGTCACAGAGATCAAGATAGGGGACGTTGCGCGTCAGCCGTTTTTCGCGGATAGCGTGCGGTATCACATGACTCGCTACGTGGCTGGTGCTCGATAGGAGATTAACAAATGCCTCGGCTTTCTGGCCTGAATTGTGTTAGCACAATATCCCTTGGCCGCTTACCCAATAACACATCAATCGAATTTAAAAAACGAAAGATCAAAGCTATGTATTCTCTCGTCACTTCACCGGGTGAGAATAATGGTGGTTTATCTATGGAGCCAGAAATCTCATGTATCGAATGGCCTTGGATGGACCAAGCTTGGACGCTTTCAGTGGCCGGGACAGCTTCGAGAAAACATTTCCTGATAGACTGCTGGACGATTTGGGGTGCGAGACCCATTACTCTTTGCTCAATACATAAAGCACAGTAGTCATCAAAATGAATCCTGGACTAATCCCACGATAACACTGGCGATGACGATTATCATTTTGGTGTTTTAGTTGTCTTACACTATAGCATAGTAGATCTACACTACTAAACAAACAGACTGACACCCTCCAATAAACCACTCCAAGGTGACATGTGCATTTCCCCTACCGGTTGTCCTGCCTCGTTATCCCAAAATCACTCCTGGCCAATAACATGCTGAAACTGAAGGCGCCTGCAACGCACGGTATCCTCAGTGGTCTTGATCAGTGTGCAGTTGTAGTCGTGCGAACTGCAGCCGTTCTGTAACGAGTCGATTGGGGTAAGACTGCCCACTGGCTTCGATGCGACCTCATCCAAACAGTACCACACGTCGAGCGTCGCATTATTGAGAAATGAGAACAGAAGCTCGCGGGACTTGCGGCTATCTAGAGCGTTTACAAGAAATGCGACGGTGATGGCATCGAAATGTTCGTTTTCAACACATTGTAGTTTGGCGCTGAGATCGGCGACACGATCAAGATAGATGGCAATGACACTGCGTGTTTCTGGAGCTCTGATGTCGCTATCTTCCCGTTGTACGACATGATCAGGAATCGATGAAGGTTCCGATCTGTATGGCGAAGCATGATCCTCTTTTATATCATTAAGTTCTGGCCACACATCTGGATCAAAGCTGTCACCATGGTGCGAGGCAACTGTGTTGTTGTTCTTCGGAGACGGAAATGGGGTGATAGGTTGGCCGTGAATCTCCGTAGTAGGCTGTGACACTGACTCAGAAGGGTTGGATTGAAAATGAGGTATGAGTGATAATGCAGTGCTCGGTTGATCTGTAAGTGCCAGAAGAACAGGTAGCTCGGAGTTCAACTCGCTGAGGAGGAAGCGGAAAAGACTTCGGTGGTGCATGATAAACTCCTGGAAGAACTGATATCGCGGTCCGCTGTAATCCCATGGGTACTGAGGCGTGGGAGAGGTATCCCTGACTAGAACAGCAAGTCAGCTTCGCTACAAAGGTACTTTGAGGAACAAGACTTACGCCAGACATGCCAAAGCCTCAGGTTTCGCACGAACACAACATGAGATCGATGTGGTCGTTCCGGGAGACTGCGGGGGAAGTGATACGCAAACTAAGCCGACACCTCGTCATCACATGCCACCTCAAGTTCCTGCAGTTGAAGAAACGTGCCCTCGCGCATCCAGAGGAGAAAGGCGTACATGTACTCTCGTCTTTGCTGAGCAGGTGCATTCTCACCAACCCATAGAAGCGGGAACCCTCCATTATTTCCACGCGTCTCTGAAATGCATGTCAGATGGTGAATGAAAGAACGCTGAGGCATGTCGCTGAGTGAGCCTGGTACCAGGCAGAGAGTGTTGGGCGAAAGGAAACCAAGCAAGTTGCGTGGTGTCTTGGGAAGATTAAAGACGTATGCAAAAGCCGAGGTGTTGGTGACACGTTTTGGCTCTAGAAGTTTGACAAATGCACTATTGTGCGACAGCTGTTTGTCACTGCCACCGCTGGTGTAACTTCAGCAAGGCAAACGCCCATGTGAAAGGAAACAGACGGGAAAATGTTCGACTTTAATTACACGGTTGATTTCTTAATTTCATAGGCAGTAATGGGCAGTCATTATTACGGAATACATGATGTTATAACATCCTCTTTACTTTCCTACCAGAACTCTTGAATAGTGCACAATATTCAGCCCGTTCCATATTTCTCAAGCACATGGTCAACATCTTTATCTCCACGGCCCGACAAGTTGACCAATATCCTTTCATTCGCTGGCCGCTGCGCCGCCAATCGCATAGCAAACGCCACAGCATGCGCACTCTCGAGAGCAATGATGATCCCCTCTTTTTTCGCCACGCGGAAGAACGTCATGATGACTTCGGCATCCCCCACAGTACTCACCGATAATCGTTCAGCTTGGTGGAGCATCGCCATCTCAGGCCCAATGCCGGGATACACGAGTCCAGAGGCTATGGACGAGACTGAAGCAGGAACGCCTTCATCGTGTTGCAGTACTAATGTCTTTGCGCCGTGTAACGTCCCTGGCTTGCCATATGATAACGTCGCTGCGTGCTCGCCGAGCCGATTAGATGTTCCCAGCGGTTCGACTGCATGTAGCGCCACGTCCACATCGTCGATGAAAGAGGAGTACATGCCCATGGCATTGGATCCACCGGCAACACACGCAACAACATGATCTGGTAGGGTACCATCTGTTATGGCAAGAAACTGCTCCCGTGCCTCTCGACCAATGACAGATTGAAAGTCTCGCACAATCAGAGGGAAAGGATGAGGTCCTATAGCTGATCCAATCGCATAGAGGGCATGCTCTTGTTGTTCGATATAAGCGTCGAAAGCAGAGTCACTGGCCTCCTTCAGAGCAGATTGGCCCGCCGTAGCCGCTACCACTTTAGCGCCCAGTATCTGCATCCGGCCAACGTTGGATTTCTGCTTCTCTGTATCAACAGCTCCCATATGAATCTCGCATTCGAGACCAAAGTAAGCTGCTGCTGTTGCAAGAGCAACGCCGTGCTGACCGGCGCCTGTCTCAGCGATGAGCTTCTGCTTACCCATGGCCTTTGCGAGGAGTGCAAAACCAACGCAATGATTGATCTTGTGCGCTCCTGTGTGATTGAGATCCTCTCGTTTGACATAGATCTGAGCACCCCCAATCTCGCTGGAGATGTTCTCTAGATGATGGATGGGAGTGGGACGACCTTGTAGGCCTGTTCGTACTTTGTTGAGGGTACGGTTGAAGTCTGGCGAATGCCGGAGTTCTTCGTACTTGTCGGCCAATCCTTGAAGAGCTTCATGGGCTTCAAGAGGGTAATGGTTACCCCCAAATTGCCCATAGTAGCCATTGGGATCGGGGTAGACTTCAAGGTGGAGACTTCTCATGGCTGTTGTGAACATGTGACGAAAACAACGAATTTATTTTGAACGGGAGTAAGAACTATGGCGCCAGTCAATATTTGAGAAGTGTTGGTATAGGTGTTTGTTTTTCTGTCTCAGAGTATCTGATATCCAGAAGAATCAATCTGCTGTATTTATGTCATTCCATAGGGTGCAGTCTGACAAGCAAGGTGCAATTTGACATCTAGGGTACAAATTAGTGCGTCATGGTATTGATTTTCGACGTCTCTCTCGTTAGCGGCCCGCTGTTGATATGTTCTTGACTTTCTCAAAATATTGATTCCCAAGTCAACAAGCCAGAATGTAGCCTGGTGAACGCTGAAAAAGAGCTGATCAATGCCGTATTCAGTCCGAACTACATTGACCGGAAGCTGTATCGGAAGTGAGTCCAAACTTCCGTTTTAATGTGGAGCCTTTTCCGAGACTCCATCTCCCATCGGCTCGCCCACTCTCCGGTCTGCTAAAGTCATCTTCTCCACACGTCTACCCCAGAACCGACGCGGGGTCCTCCCGAGTCTATAAAACTCACACTTAGGAGCACATACAAAAATTTCAAGCTGATCATTAACACTGTCTAGCATCAAATTTCATCATGGCCGCCCCTGTGAGCTTGAAAGATCTCACAATCGATAACATCACCGAGAATGTACATGCCATCAACTCGCAGTGCAGCAATCTGCGGTTGAAGTACATATTGGAGCGAGTCGTTACACATTTGCATGACTTGGCTAGGGAAACGAGACTCACCACAGATGAATGGATGGTCGCCATTCAATTTCTCACTCAAGTTGGCCAAATCTCATCCGATGTGAGACAGGTGTGTACCGCACTCGACACATGGCATTGGCTCCTTTGGCTTACCATCTTAGGAATTCATCCTACTCTCCGACATCCTCGGACTGTCCCTTTTGGTAGACTCCATCGATCATCCAAAGCCCCAAGGCAGCACTGAAGGAACAGTCCTGGGGCCTTTCCACACTCTTGAGGCCGAGCACATGACAGAGGGTAACCTCATCTCACACGACCCGGACGGCGAACCTCTTCTTGTTTTATGCACGGTTAAAGATATCCACGGGTCTCCTATCTCCGGAGCCAAGATTGACGTTTGGGAAACTGACTCGAAAGGGTTTTACGACGTGCAACACGCAGACAGAAATGGCCCCGATGGTCGAGCAGTTTTGACAAGCGATGACAAGGGTGATTTCTGGTTCAAAGCCATCGTACCGGTACCGTACCCCATCCCGCATGATGGACCTGTAGGAAAACTTCTCAAAGTCCTTGGTCGTCATCCGTACCGGCCTAGTCATATGCACTTTATGTTCAAGAAAGATGGCTATGATCCTCTCATCACGTTAGTTCCAGCCACCCTGACAGTATTTCGGGAGATGTTGACTGACGTGTGATAGTGCACTTTATCTCAAAGACGATCCTTATGAGTCTACGGATGCAGTGTTTGGTGTCAAGGATTCTCTCATCGTTTCTATTCAAAAGGTCACAGATAAGGACATGGCCAAGAAATACGGTGTAGAGGTCGGATCTGCCCTCATGACGTATGACTTTGTCCTTGTCACAGATACAGCAGCAGCGGAACTTCGTAGAGAAAAGGCTGAGCAAGCAATGGCCGGTTTGGGTCGCAAGTTCAGGTTTATCGATGACCTGCCTGTTCCTGACGTTGATTGAAGCAACTACGATAGACATTCCCCGAACGTAGCGATATGCCGTCTTGTCGAAGTGGGATTTAAGGTGTCACTATGTGATTTGTTTTGAGACAATTTCGATTATAATTAGGTTACGGAACCATAGACATACAATCCATATCAAGTCCTCCGCCATATAGACTGTCTAAGGATGGCAGAGGAAATCCTGATTCCAAATCATCTTGACCAGCTGCCATAAAGTCCTGCAACAGATTAGGGTCTATGATCGACGCCAGCAATCCTGGATCCTGTTCCGGAACACTCTGCGATGAGTGGTTTGTGATGCTGTTTAGATCCAATTGATCACGGCATTCATCATCATTCTGTCTTTGCTGGACATCTTTATCTGCTTGATTCTGCCGTCGCTGGACACAAGCCCGGGCCACCTCTAAGCCCTCTTGTATCAAGTTCGCACTCCGTCGAGCCATAACAGCCTCTTCCATCGACTGCAGGATCTCATACGCTCTCACAGCATCAGCCAGCAATTCTTCATCCTGCGTAGTAGTAGATCCAAGCATAATGATGTAGAGTACAATCATGCCGGCGTACAAAGTGTAAGTAGCATTGTACCACCAGCTACGAAAGTAATGCCGATTAGTGTAGGCATCGTACATCACGCGAACAGTATCTTGAGCGGCATCGAGACAAGCCTCTGCATGGGTCGACATGTCTTCGTCAACACTGCGCACGGCGGTACCGATGAATGGGCGATGAATCAGAATTCTTGCGTTCAAGTACCGCAACTGCAGAACGAGCTTTTGCTTAGTAGCCCATTCCGGCTCTCGTAAGGACACTACGTTGAAAGCAACGTGATTTGGAAGGCGAGCTTTCCAATCCTCGAGTTGGGCGTCAAGTCCTTTTGCGACAGTTGACTTTTGTGATAGGGTCAGTCCTTTGGAGTCATAGTACAGCCCTTTTGAGATACGCCGTAGAATGGCAGCGAAATGAACCATTTCGTTGATCATGGTCACCCTGCCACTCTCAGAATCTGTTTCATTCAACGCAGAGCCATTTTGGTCATTGGTGTGTGGGTAATCAATTTGGTAGTTTCGCGGCTTTCCAAGACTATCCCGACGGCCGGCACTGCAGCTCATGTCTATCTCGTGAGAGTAGATGCACCACCATGTTCGCCGTGCGGCTTTACGCTCTTCGGATGAGCTCGAAGGGACTTCTCTGGCGATACCTATGGCAAGGGCTGTACGGACTGCGTGTCCGCAGTACATATAACAAGCGTGGGGCTTGAGTGAATTTTGACAGTACAATGACTAGGCCAGGTTAATACAGGAATCATCGAATGACAATGAAGGCCGTGCCAGACGTACCATTAGAAGAAGGGTTTGGGCGCTTTCCAAAGAGCAAACTTCGAAGATATCCCCAAGCAGAACCCTAGACTTTCGAAAATACTTCTTGGATAGTTGTTGACTGGAGGTTTGGTCCCTCTGGTCTTCTGCTAATCTGTTCAAATCGTCTTGTCCAGAGTATTGGTTGACACTGGGCCCGGAGACAAGGGCTCCAACTGCTACCACAATGTTGTAAAGAGCTAAGAAGTGTCGATGGTTTTTGCCACTTTCCGATATGCTAGGTGAGGCCCATACATGCTCTTCACATCGTGTAGAGAACGCTGTCGGATCCAACATGGGGTGAAGATGATGCAAATTGTTCATAAACTGGCGGACATATTCCCGCTCAAGCCTCTGATTGGCAAATTCCGGCGAATTTCGCATTGAGGGAGTTCCATCTTGTCGAGAAGTATTTGGGGGATCAGTCTGGATAGGTTGGCCGAAACCATCTCTCCTTGCGCCACTTATCACAGGTAATAGACGTCCCGGAATGTCCTCTTGATCCTCGACTGGTTGGGGTGTTTTCGCTCTTGATGCGGGCTCCAAGACTTGCTTATCGGCCAGAATGTTGACGATCGAGAGAGGCAGTCGCGTTGTGGTATCGGCCTCCAAGGGTATCCCGTTAGCATCGTTACTCGTCGGAAACAAATATGATGTCGAATTGTTGTTGATACTATTCTCGGGCCCTTGCTGCAGGTTCTTTTGAGCGTACACGAAAAATTGATTGAGTAGCACGAAGTTGGACGAGGTGCCATAGAACTCCGTTCCATGGGTATGCTGGTTGATGTCGCCTACCGCATCCGCCTCGTCTATTCAAAGGAAAAGTGTTAGCGGTCTGCAATTGATCGGACGGATGATGTAGCATAATACCTATACGATCGCACTCTTGACTTCGATCTAAAGACGCCCTCGATCGCCACGTTTCATCTGGAACAGTCCGAACAGATATAGACGAGGATTCATCATGAGCTCCACGTCCACCATCTGATAGGGAAATATTCTTATCCCGACCGTTTCTCCTTCGAAGACCGTAAGTACAAGCATGCGAATGCTTGACACAATTCGCACACGGTTGTCGTTGATCGCATTTCGCCTTTTTCACCCGGCATCGCTGACAGGCATGGGACGCGCGCGGTAAATTGCGTCGGCTGGGCACAGACTCGGATCGCTCTGTCATGTTGTAGATGGTTGCTGAGTGAAAGCTTCCGGTCTTCCGGTGTTGGGAAAAGTTAGTGACGCATCGACCCGCCCACTACAGTTAGCGTCACAAGTGCCGAACGCAAACAGGTCCGCGCCAGTGCCGGAAGTTCGGAGGTTTCGCCGGAAGATGGCTTCACCGACTGGATTATCCACATTGACCAGTCTCTGTAAGACTTACCAATCTCTCATATCCACTGTTGTGTGGTGTTTGTCGTGGCATATAATCTACCAGCTCCTGTTTTGCGCATGTTACCCAAACACCTGACAGGCTCTATTACAAACAAACAAAATGCCCGTCTTTCAGGAAACATCCAGCGCTGCTAGAGACCTCAGAATTCTACCTTCGCGTGCCCTGCCACTGCCCAGACTCTCCCCTCTTCCAGAGCCCACGTCCGCCACCCAGGAGCATCGCGAAGTTGTAGTTATCGGGGTACGTCACGATTCCCAATCTAATCACTTCCATAGCTCATGGCTATCCAGGCAGGGCCTAGCGGTCTTTTCCTCACCTTACTCCTAGCCAGATATGGTTTGACGGACTCCTCGCTTCTATGTTTGGACTCCAAACCAGGAACTCTGAAAGCAGGCCAAGCAGATGGACTCCAACCGCGAACCCTCGAGGTCTTTCAGAGCTTAGGTATAGCTAGTGAGATCATCAGCGAGGGCTGTCATATGGAGGAGGTTGCATTCTGGAACCCGAAGTCATCAGATGCCAATGGAGTCAGCAACGGGTCTACAGGCGGGAGAGGCATAGAGCGAAGCAGTTTCGCTCTTGATGTCAATGTACCTGCTCGATTCCCGTTCGAGGTCACCATCCATCAGGGCCGAATTGAACGCATTCTGGAAGAAAACCTTCATCTTTACGCAGGAAAACAAACTATTCGAAGATCCCACCACTTTCTGGAATACAAAGTCGACGAGACCAACCCAGAGTTTCCCATTATTGTTAAATACGGGTATGAGCTTCCAGATGGGACAACTGAGCAGAACATAGTCCGGACCAAGTATTTGGTAGGTGCTGATGGCGCGCGCTCAAAGGTTCGAAAGTGTATGGGTCTCGAACTAGAGGGCGAAACAACGGATCACATCTGGGGTGTGTGTGACTTTGTCGCCGATACGAACTTCCCAGATATTCGAAAGCGCAGTGCGGTTCATTCAGACGCGGGGTCTGTTATGATCATTCCCAGGGAGCAAATTGCTACCAACGAATATCTCACCCGGCTCTATGTTCAAGTGCCTGGTGAGGTAGAAACAAGCCAGGATACTGGCACTGACAAAAAGTCGGCGGACAAGAAGAGACGTGGGGCTGTTACCTTGGACTACATCTTTGAGCAAGCAAAGGCTGTGTTTGCGCCGTACGAAATCAAGATAAAAGAAGGTACTGAGCCTGACTGGTGGGCTGCGTACCAGATTGGTCAGCGTGTCGCGCCCAGCTTCTCTGCCAGAACTTCCGATGGTCTGGACAGAGTGTTTATTGTTGGAGATGGTAAGACACCCTTTCAGATCTATTGTCGAAGTGACGCTAAAAATTTATCTCAAGCTTGCCATACCCACAGCCCCAAAGCCGGACAAGGCATGAATGTCTCAATGATGGATTCATACAATCTGTCATGGAAGCTCATCCACAGCCTCCATGGTCTAACCCCTACGAAATCTGCTGGGTCGGCAGATCCCATTCTCGAGACCTTTGGCCACGAGCGTGCAGACGTAGCTCGTCAGCTCATTGAGTTTGACGCGAAATTCTCGCACATGTTCTCTGGCCGCATTGGTTCTGCCGATGCTGAGACATCGGGCCTCACCCACGAGGAATTCCTTCGCGTTTTCAGTGAGGGCAGCGGTTTCACCAGTGGATGCGGACTCCAGTACAAGCCTAGCAAGCTCGTCAGAACCGCTCAAGAGAATTCATATACCAACCAGTCTCAGAGAGATCCACTTTCAGGAGCCTTGACACCTGGCAGGAGACTTCTTGATGTCGAACTGAAGCGTTTTGCTGATGCCACCACCCGCCACCTCCAAGATGGTGAGTATTTTGGAGAATGCTTCTCCATGCATGATTGGTTGATGACTAACTCGCCTCTTAGAAATGCCACCGACAGGTCGCTACACCATCCTCGTCTTTACAAGCACCGATCTCCTCGAAACTTCCGGAACTTCCCAGTCCGCACTACAGTCCTCAGTCGACAGCATCAAGCAATTCCCTCAAGGCACAATAAATCTCGTGGTCATCCACCCTCTCGATAGGCGCTTCGAATGGACTGATTTGCCCGCAGGAGTCAAAGACCTTGCTGAGATGCGTGTCTATGGGGTTGCCAAGAAGGAGGATGCGTACGAGGTGCTCAGTGTATCCAAGGATGATGGAGTTGTCGCTGTCATCAGACCCGATGGTTATGTCGGCATACTTGCGCCCTTGTCAAACACGGGCCTTGTTAAAGAGTATCTTAGCGACTGCTTAGTTAGTATCTGACTTATCGTAATTCAACAACTTCATCCGTGGCATCAAGTGCGGGATCAACTTACCTATCTACCATACGTGACCATCAATGCAGTTCGAACTAGCATCCCGAATATGCATGAGTTTATAGGCTTTCCATGTGATGATTACCCTGCGAGAGAATGCTTGTTTCGACATGTGGCGGCTCATTCTCGAATGATTAACAAGCTGGAGAAGAATGATATTTGTGAAAATATATCACGACTTGATGATAAACTCTTGTTGACATGATGAAAGATTTGGTGATCAAGGCAGGTGAGGAAAGGCATTTGATATTGGCCTTACTGAATATCTCTCTGAGATAGATCAAGGTTCAAGACAAAAGAAATATAGTCGCTTTGCCACGTTAGGGCATTGTAGAAGATGACAACGAGTGACGTAAGTTGCTCGAAAGATGTGAAAGCAATTTTGGGAATTCTATTGGGCTGTATTTTATACACCTTTCTCGAATGACAACACCTTTTGGGTGTATGATTATTGACAGAGCCGTCCCGCACTATTGGATGAGATCCGCTACTATATCCAGCCGGTCGTGATTAAGGGATATGTGAGACGGAGCTAACAGGGTCGAGACCACATGTCAAGCCTTATATCAGTCATGGTCACTTTTGGGCTGCAGCCGTTCCTGATGAAGGCTAAGGGGTTGATCTTACCCGTTCTTTGTGTGATGGCCTCACGGAATGTACACCATGCGCCTTTCTGTAGTTTCATACCTGAGTAATGACGCGATGAGGCAGTGTCGCTACGTCATTGACACTTTTGGCGGCATGTATCCTCCAATATTATTAGCGTGCCATCCATCAGGCAATAGTGCGCCACACATTCCTAGACCGATGATTGCAATTAAGAAAAAGACTTATCCATTTATGCTTGTCCTATGAGCCCTATAGGGCTGTGTTGTTTGTTTATCGTTTTTGCTGACAAGCTGCCCTATGACAAATTTCTGCGTAGGACACCGTGACCTACCTAGCAGCTTTGCTCTATCAAACTTGAGATGGAACAATTTCAATCTGATCAGAATGATAGTGCTTATCAAGGGCCACGATAATCTCGATAACAACGATAATGCTCGCGTTTTACGCCAATCAACTTGATCTTTCACAATTCACTTCACCATCGCGCTTCAAACTTACCCTGTACTACCTGAGACTGGAAATACTACTCTTACATAGATAATTGTGCCCCGGTCTTAGGGCACCATGAGAAGTGACCATCTTGGACCAGATGGCAGAAGGACTGAAGGAGTACAGCAATCAAAATGTAAGTGAACAACTGATTTGTTGCTGCTATTGTTGCCGTCACTGATGCTTTGGCGTGTGGGTGATAACATTGAAATAGCGTGTGAGCCGTTGGAACTAGAGCTACCAGACATATAACATGCATGCATCGGATGCCATTCAATGGATGTAATTGATGGTGGTATAAGAAAATTAAGCGTATCATGACATAAAGGCCGGTGGAACAGTAACAAGATAAACAATCAAGAGATTCCCGGGGCAGAGCATTTTAGCTTCAAGTAGTGTTCACGAAATTCTATTAAGATTATTATATGTTATTACAAAGTGACTTTTAGGCAAAATCATCGAGCCTCGCTTGAGAAATTCTCGCTTGGTTCTCGGCACTGTGCTGCTGCATGATGGTGGTGTTCACCGTGATACCAGGGCTCTTATCGTTGGCTGCACTTCTTCCACCCAAAGACTGGGCGGACTCCTTGAAGAGCTCATCCTGTGAGTCGTTATTCTGAGTGCCACCCAGAACATTGGTCACGACTCGGCTGTGATGTGTTCGTCGAGATCGATCTTGACCCGTCGAAGAGAGTTCGTATCGTTGGTAGTTTGAGCCGGTTCGTGCCGAAGACATGTGGCCGAGGAAGAGTGTTCGTAGTGCTGCAAATGAATATGTCAGTATCATCAATGACTTGGAACTGTGCTTGAGTAACTTACGTGGTAGGCAGGTGGCAATGATGGCGACAGCGGTCTCGATCATAGAGACAGTGCATGTCAACATGGTCTCGTTCCTCTTGGAGTAGTAGGCTCGGATGACTGGCAGTGGTTAGCTCGATTCAGAAACGAGGAGAAGGGAACTTACTGCTTGCGACAACCACCAAAAAACCAAGGGCGAAGATGGCTGCGACACCGATCTTTTGCTTCAGCTTCATCTGAAGTTGGAGGACCATGTAGATGGGCAGGCAGATGGCTTGTGGATGTTAGTGACAGGGCAGTAGATCTATGGTTGTGTATACTCACTGAATACATCGGTGCCGATATTTACTGTTGGGCAAGTAATTAGCATTGGCATGAACAATATTATGCGGTTCAATGGTGCTTACAGATGATTGTTAGCCAGTAGTTGATCTCGGCCTGTTTCGGGTCACATTGATCTGCGTCATGTCAGCACTTAGTCCATGGCGAAAGATGGGGTTACTAACAGGTCGGGTCCTGCGACCATCGCTTATCGTGGGGAAAGCACTGGAAAATGATGTCGAAGAAGATAGCGGCCCAGAAAGCGCCCAAAAGTCCCAGCGTAATACTGTAGATGAGTTGCAATTTCGTCCCGGGGGCGGCGAGTCTCTTGTAGAAGAGGACCAGAGCAATCTTGATAGCCCAGAGTGATGTGACGTATAGGATTGAACCAGGGACAATCATCTTGGCGACCATGTTAGCAACTTCGACTTGGTATGTCGAAAGAGAAAGGTGTAAGCTTACCTGCATCATCCTCTTGAAGTTGTCGGGGGTCGCGGTGGGAATGCTGGCCATGCCCAGATTCCACATGTATTGCTGAATGATCAAATCACCCCATAGACAAGCCGTGGCCAGAATGATGAAGCCATCGTCAACAGCAAGAGAGCCAAGTTTGCGAATGCGGATCCACAGGCGAAGGATGAGAAAAATGGTGGCAACGACAGTACAGATGTACCACGACACCTAAAACAGTATTAGCAGGTACCCGGCTGTTCCGCAGGATGGTCCAAACTTTACCACTTGACCTAGACCCTCTGACATTGTAACGTAGATCTGCAAGCGAATTCCATAAACCCAGCACAAAATTTCGAGAGGATGCCCGTCAACTTATTGCTACCGATGCCGTGGGACGCTGCCCCTGACCCTTGATACATGTTCCTGGCTGCATGCAAGCGCACGGCCAGGGCTCGTATTATTCCACACCATTGGTGTCACAAAATTGCTTTGGCCTTCTGGAAATCGGGAATAGCTCGAGGAGATGTGACGAGTTCGTGTTTAGCTCCGAAGCATATTTGCCGCTAGATTAGCTTGAAATGTTGATGGCCGATGCATCATTGGGCCCGAGGTCGTGTGCACTAGAAATGGCTAGTCATTGACGAGAGTCAAGTCGGTCGGATACAGAACCGTCTCCGCCAGCGTACAGAAAACGAATCCCTTTGTAGACTAGAGAGCATAGAAGGTATTTTGAGATTTTGGACCGATAGCGTAAGAGAGCACTTGAGCATTAACTAAGTCAGGGCGATTTAACTATGATGACTGATAGTGGCAAAGTATACTCTACTAGTGACGGTACTTCTTCTTACGGCTATCTCTTTTAGAGCCCGAGGTACCGCCTCTGAAGGCTGGTCAGATAGACAAAAATCCCTGTCGGTACAGCTTGTATGCTCTCTAGTCTCCAAAGGGATTGAAGATTTGGGCAATGTTCGAACGGTTACATCGAGTGCGGCGTGGTTCTTGGAATTGAGATCTAGAATCGATGTATAACAACTCGAACCATGTCTGTAACAGAGCCCTTCGCCAATTGAGTACCCTGCAGCCCTCGGCTCGATAAATGACCAATTGTAACGCCATTTATGCTGGTAAAAAATATTAGGCGTGACATTCTCCCGGGAATGCTCTCGGCGCGACATATCCTTGTTCAGCGTCTGTCTGTCTGTGAGAATGAAAACGCGTGAGATAAGTGGGATAGAGGGGATCAACCGTCAGGGTTGCTGCGAGATTGATTGCAGGCGGCATATTGATGGAGTTTGCCGACAGCACACGCTTATCGACTGACCGATCACTTCCTATCTTGGGCAAAATAACGACTGCCATCCCACAATTTCCATCATCTTGACCTGGCAAAGCGGATGGAAGCCGACATGGAACCTTTTCTGCCTGTCAAACCTACCGGAGCGTTGAAAGCTCATGTCACCGAATGCATCGCCAAGCCAATATGACCGCTGCCACCGCCAGATCTTCGCCTACGATGGAGAATATGCATTGACACATCAATAGTCTGGAGGGGCATTGGTCTCCCGCTCCGTCCTTTCCGTTCATTTTCTTCCCTCTCCCGAAGCCGTCGCCGAGTTTTTTTTCCACAAACGTACCCACGCATGACTCGGCTCGCCCCAAAATCAACCCCGGCCCTTATTCCGCTAAACTCTAAGCCTACGATCAAGCCGGACAGAACAAGCTACAACCGGCTAGCTTGCCCTCAAGCCCCCGTAGCGGGGTCATAAAGCGTTGGACCCCTGTTTCATGCTACCATAGAAAAATACAGGAGGGCGCTCCGACACCTGCATCGAGCTAAACAAGCGGCCTCGGAGATTCCACTTGCCAGCAGCTTGGTCATAGCTGACGATGGAGACGTGACTCGCCACGGAATAAATCCCTTTTCATTCTGTATAAGGACACTCTAGAAGACGAACTCGTTTCCAAAGTTCCCGCTAGAGTCGATCTTCACCTCTTTCAATCCGTACATCACATTCCATTCCACTCTTCCAAAAATGGGCTTCAACAATATCCTCACTACAGGATTGATCCTGGCCGCCACATGTCTCACTCCTGTCACTGCCGCACCTCCTCCTCCCGCTCCCTCTTCTCCTGCGTGTGCGGATCCTCTCCCGCGTGCCTTGGTTCCACAAGGAACGGTCGAAGGCTTCCGTGATGACCACTGCAACGCTGTATATCTGGGCGTTCCTTTCGCTGCCTCCACTGGAGGACAGAACCGGTAAGTCGACGTCAAGCTGCATGCGAAACACGCGGGAGCAATCAATTTAACATTTGAACAGATGGAAAGCTCCCCAGGATCTTCCCGAATCTCGTTCTCTATTCCGGGCCAAGTCTTATGGCCCAACATGTCCCCAGGCTATTGGCAGAGATCCCTTCACTCGCCAAGATGAGGATTGTTTGAACCTCAACATCTGGGCTCCCAAGACCGGCAAGAACCTACCTGTATGTTTCCCTACCTGAAGATGTGTGTGTTTTGAATGTCACTAACATAGACCAGGTATTCGTTTACATGTATGGTGGTGCTATGGTCACTGGTTCCAACAGCAACTCCCAGATTCAAGGCACCAACTTTGCCAACAATGGAGTTGTCTATGTCAACTTCAACACCCGCGAGAGCATCTTTGCCTCGCCTCACTCTTCCGAGCTCAAGAGCGCTCACCCTGATGAGACCCAAAACTTCAGCATCCTCGACGTTGAGAAGGCTCTCGACTGGGTTCACAAGAACATTGGAGGTCCGTTTCATGTTGCGCCACTAATCTCTGCTCCGCCGCTAATATTGCCTAGCTTTTGGTGGTAACCCCAATCACATCGTCTTCGGTGGACATTCTTCCGGTGGTGTCCAGGTGGACCACTATCTGTGGAACAACCCCGATACCTTCCTCAAGGGTGCTGTCGAGATGAGTGCCAACGCTGTCTCAGGTCCAGCCTATGCCCCCGTTGATGAAGCTCTCAATGCTGTCGCTGCCGAGGTTGGCTGCCCCAAGGGTGGCAATGGCCAGCTCGACTGCCTTCGCAATGTCAACATCCACGAGATCGAGACCGCTAACTTCAACTCCACCTTTAACACTTGGTTCGCTCCTGTCGTTGATGACATCACTCGCTTCTCCGACTACTCTGCCCGTCTTGCTGCTGGTCACTACCCTTCCCAAGTCCCCCTGTTGACTGGTACTTCAAACGGAGAGGGAACCATCTTCAGCCTGGTCTACGGTGCTGAGAACACTAACTTCAGCTCCTGGATCAACACCTTCGACGCTGACAGTGCCCACATCCCTGATGATGCTCTCATCAGCGCCTACAACCCTGCTGATTACGCCAGCGAGTCTCTTCGCAGCGGCGCTCAGTACGGTGATGCTCGTTTCAACTGCCCCGTTGACTACCTCCTCGACCTCCGCAGCCAGGAGCAGAAGACCTGGGTCTACCGCTTCTTCGGTGCCTACGACAACGTCGTCGGAGTCCCCAACACTGCCCCCACCCACGGCACTGAAGTTCCCTTCTTCCATGGCGGAAACGAGTGCTTCAAGGCTCTGGAGGGTGTCACTGATGCTCAGCAAGCTCTTGCCGACTCCATCCACAAGTGGTTTGTTGCCTGGATCAAGAACCCTGCTGCCGGCCCCGGTTGGAACACCGTTGACAATGCTGGCGAGTTGGTCAAGCTGGGAGTTCCTGGTGACGAGCTTGCCCGAAGCCCTGCCCAGCGAACTGAATTCAACACTGTCTGCCAGTCCGTAAGTATTTTTTCCAGCTGACTGTCCAAAAACCACAATATGCTAACATGAAACAGGTCTACAAGCCCAACCTTCCCAAGTACCCTGTTGTCCAGTCTGTTGAGGACATTGTCGAGAAGCTTTCGAGCTCCGCTTAAACGAGGATCATGTAGTATTATGATGAGCTGCAGCCGATAACCGAACACGGCGCAGCCTTATGACAAAACGACGCTGTTGTGCCATTCTTGTTGATCGATAGATGATCGACGATGATATTCCATTTATTTAATTCTTAATCAGTAAAAATTGACAGCCCAACCTTGTTTCGAATTGAGTGACACTTCCTCGTCTCCAAGTGACAATTGATCTGTTACCCGCTTCTCGTCAGATCTGGTCCGGGAACCCACTGCCCTGATGCATGCACAGATCTACCGAAAGCATTGGATGTCAATCACGCACGGTATGGAACCACTATTAATGAGCTTGTTGAGCTCGTTCCAAGTCTTTCATCAGCATTGTTGCATTGAAACGGCCCACTATCCCGGAACATACCCCTGCGATGGGCCGAGTGCTTGGACGTTCATATGACAAACAGACTTTGCTGTGATACTCCCCTCGCCTCCGCATGAACATTTGATCACCTACATTTTAACCGACCATGTATTTGCCTTTGCTCAAAGTCGCTAATTGAGAGTTTGCCCGTTCTACGTCCATGAGAAACACAATCATCTCATCTCATTGCCGAGGGTTCAAGGCCTGGGCCGGATCGACAATGAATAATACAGTGCATATAAACAAAGTACAACGTCGAATCTGGATCTGAATCTGAATCTACGAATCATGGATGTAAAACTGGTTAGAGAGATCCACTCAATTCTCTCACTTGATACGGTACATCGCCCTTCTGGGCCCACACTACCTCCGCCCGGTATTTACTGCGGCATTTGAGCCCACTGGCAAGCTGTCAACACCTGATACATCACTTACTGCTGAAACACACCTAAAGAGCATTCCACGGAGGAGGAGATCAGGTAAAGATTCTCCGCGATACCTCCGAAATATGCAGACAACGACAGCTCTTGTGGCATCGAACCTGGACGGGTGTTTCGAACTGCAGGAAGTACACCTCGACTCCCTGCAACCCGACGAGGCTCTAGTCGAGATACATGCGTCGGGTATCTGCCACACAGACCTTGGATGCGCCAGTGGCAAGTTCCCGTGCGCCCCAAATGCTATTCTCGGCCACGAAGGTCAGTCTGTTTTTATGTTCCAATGATCGTTGGCGGCTTTGGCTTACAATATCCGTGACTATAGGAGGAGGCGTAGTGTTGGAGACCGGCTCCGATGTGACTTGCGTTTCCGTGGGCGACAAAGTCCTACTGTCATTCTCCTCTTGCGGCTCATGTCCTGGGTGCTCGTCAAACCACCCAGCATACTGTTACCATTTCAATGAATACAACTTGGGTGGGAAGCGCCCGGACGGGTCCACAACAATGTTCACCATGAGAGAAGGCCAGAAGGTGCCGGCCCATAGCTCGTTCTTTGGCCAAAGTTCCTTCGCAAGACGCACCATAGTCCACCGATCTAGTCTAGTCAAGGTACCTCAGGATACGCCGCTCAGCCTCTTTGCACCACTGGGTTGTGGTATACAAACCGGTGTTGGCGCCGTGTTCAACACTCTAAACGTCAAGCCGGGAAGCTCTCTTGCGGTATTTGGCGTGGGGTCTGTGGGTTTGGCTGCTGTTATGGCTGCAAAAGCTCGAAATGCTGCGGCTATCATCGCCATAGATCTTCATGCAGACCGACTTGAGCTTGCCAAAGAGCTAGGCGCTACGCATGGCGTCCTCGCTGCCGATCGTGAAACTGTCACCAAAACCATTCGAGATACGTGCCCGCCTCTTGGTGTTGACTTTGCTATCGACTGCACTGGTGTTCCATCAGTGATCGAAACTATGGTGGCGGTCTTGGGAATGAGAGGACGGGCTGCTACGATCGGTGCGTCTGGTGGCAATGCTCATGCCAAGATAGAAATTATGAGCCACCTCACTTTTGGCAAGGAATACGTGGGTTGCTGTGAGGGCGACAGTAACCCAGCAGTGGTAAGTCCTTTCCAAATATTGTTGAAAGCGGCCAAGATCACATTGTTATACCTCCCTGGTCATCTGAACTTATCCTCTATTCTTTGCACTCACTGACTGTTTACAATATCAGCTCATCCCTCATTTGATAGAGATGCATTCGCAGGGGCTTCTTCCCATTGAAAAGTTGATCTCTTACTACGACATAAAAGATTACGAGAAAGCAATCGAGGATATGCATAGTGGAAAGACCATCAAGCCAGTCTTGACATGGACTTGATGAGCGGACTCGATTGGATTGTTACTGATCACAAATTCTAGAGCCGGAATATATCGTGGCAACCCCTGCGTCCGCAAACCAAATACAAACCTGGGACAGCTGGCCCTGGTATATCGATCCTCACCAGTATAAATCGCATCCCACTATATTGTGAACATTGGCTGGATATTCTTGACTGTGCATGAAATTTATCTGAGCCTCCAAGCATTCGTGCTGATTGACAGCCTTTTCACAGAAACGTACTAATTAGGATGAGTGCTGGTGACATTGTGCAGGCACGATGAGCAAAACTCCCAATTGCTGTCTCGGCATCAACAACAAGGTACACGTTCTATACTTTCCGGTCTGGTGGTCTAGTGGTATGATTCTCGCTTAGGGTACACCCTATAGCATATTTGCGAGAGGTCCCGGGTTCAATCCCCGGCCAGACCCTTTCTTTTGTCCATTTTTGCTTTTTCACCAACGCGATGTCACGGAGATGTGATTGATCTTCAGCCCTGTCAACACTAGAATGCGAGACGGGTGGTTAATCTGCCGATGCTAGCTTTGTAGATCGCTGGATACCCACGTCCTCAGCTGGTTCTTCCCTCCCCCCGCATTATTCACCCTAGCATTGCAAGAACATCTGGAAACGGGACCAATCTCGATAACAGAAAACTACTGCGTTGCTTAGACACTCGACCTCACCATGGAGTCACCCCATCAACCCCCAAAGCCTTTCCGACGTCGGCATCCTTCTCTCCTCTGATAACACGGGCTACACGCTCTCCTCCCTCTGCAGGCTCAGCACCCCCACGCTGCCTCAGAGACTCAGGGTCACTTGTCAAGTTCGTTGCACAAAGACCTGGGTCAGCGCCAAACACTAGTATTCCCTCTTGCTTGAGTCGAACGTGGTACAGGGCCATAAGCATGTTCAGCCCAGCCTTGCTAGAGCGATACTCGACAGCACCTGGATTGTGAAGTGGAGACTTGGGATTCGAAGCATGTGAGATAGACCCGGTACTGGACGTGACAAAAATGAGTCGTGGGGGCTTATGCTCTGCTTTACGCAGCAAGGGGAGGAAGGCTTCAGTCACGCTTAATGCGCCGACTAGGTTGGTTTCGAGGACTTTTCGGAATACCTCGCGCGTTGGAGGGCTCTCCATAGAAACGATACCCGCGTTGTTGATCAAGATATCGAGCCGTCCCCATTCAGACGACAGAGCCTGTGCCGCCCCGTCCACGGAATTATCGTCCATCACGTCAATTTGCATGCTAGAGACAGTCCCTTTGATGTCCTCGAGTGACCGAAGCGATTGCACTGCTGCTTCGCCTTTGGCCTCGTCTCGACTACCGAGGATGACATGGTAATTGACGGAAGACATGACTAGATTCTTGGCAGTCTCATAGCCAACGCCCTGATTGGCGCCTGGTAGGGAGTCTCAATGGTATAGCCGAAGTGTTTGTTTGCGCCACTCACCAGTTATCAGAACGAGTTTCTTATACTGGGACATCCCGTGGGTTAGATGTCTTCGTGTTTGTCAATTAATTGAAATACGGTAATCGTTATTGAATTGCACATTGGACTGTCGCAGTTGAGTAGGTACTTGTACTCTGTTTTCTTACCCAGGGTGCCCGGACTTAGCGGGCTCGTGCGAGTAAAATCCGCCTGCGGCCATCAACTACCACATATACACACTGCCCGGGGATAAGACATCGGCGTTATCTACGAGGGATATCCCTGACTTTTCCATCGGATGATATAAACTAACCGGTCTACTTAACCGTATAGTAACGTGCATAGAACAGCTTATCAACATTAATGTCTGAACTGTGCTATACAGTGCCGTGGAATATTTTCAAAGGTTTTAAACACCTTAGAGGAGATTCTGCGAACCTATTTTCCTAAAATTGCAAAAATGCTACCAAACTCATCATACTCATTAGGTTTAGATTTATATTATAGTATGTGAGCGATAGTTCATCGATAGTCCTAGATTCTTTTACGCCCACATGGGGATATCGTTAGTAGACAGAATTTAAGCATGAGCCCACATGCGTGTTTTCGTGGGCCAACAAGCTTACTTCAACAGCTATCGTATCTGGACTTTCACAACCTCCACATGGTGCCGCCTGGGGACCTGGTCTGCTTGTCAGACTTGAGGCAATGGGGGAGACGCAGCTAGAGTATAAGGGCAACGGAATATGATGCTGGTGATAGGAAAAGATTGGAGATGATGATGTATGAATGTGTAGAGAAGTGGCCTAGGATGAGGAACTAGGCGGGCGGCCGCTAGAAGACGGGCTCATATGAGAATGCAAAGGTACTGCGTACAATATGTAACAGGCGGAAAGTGACCCTCACGATTCTCATTCTAATGTACGCATTTCTTCTTTATCTTTGACTTGTCAACAACTCCCACCGACGATGCATCTCTAGAGAAAACTGCTTGTGTCCAAACTCTACCCCGCGACCTCCATTGACAGTTGCATGATCTCAATAGATTGAACATAGCTCTTGCTTGCTAAAATACGAAACGACTACTGGGTGACAATGATTGAGTAGTATTGGCTTTGCCTGCCCTATCCTTTTCCTTCGGTAACATCATACTACCCCCCCTTCGGGCTCGTCTTGAGGCGCATCAAGGGTCGTTCACCCATGACGGCCTCTTCACGGATTGACCTGTAGCTGCCATAAATTTCGGATTTAGGGTCCGCTATCGAATAGAAAGATAAAATCCGTACTGATTGAGATTTGAAGTCCATGGCGTGGCTTAATTTTGCGTTCATTTGGACGATCGTTTGAAAGGAAAGCTCCAGAGGTTATGCAGCTTGGTTCCAAGGATTTACGGAGACCTTATGGGCTAGAGATAGCTGACTTCCTATAATTGAAAACAAAGTTTCACTTTGTTCAAGGCAAGAAGTCTAACGTAATCCTGCAAGGTGAATCCGCCACCAAGCTGGTCCGCCAGCATCGCATTGTGTGTATCCTGGTGTCACAAGGCGTGGAAGGCCCTTTCACAAAGACAGTCCAGAGCCTCAAGGAACCAGCCCATATTGTTCCCAACTATTGGATCGCCGACCGACCCAACCAAATTCCGCAAAGTCCTCCTGTGAATCATGGTATACTGTGGGTGAACGAACCATGCCACCACGCTAACAGAGGATCTACCGCGGACCCAAGTGGACAGATTGCGACGCTATACTAAGAAGGGTGGTCGTATACTTGACTTGTAGTTTATTGTATGTATAGTCACCGAATGGAATGAGGACTGTCCGGGAGGGACGAAAGCTGATGTATATTCTCTAAGTATGTCCCTCACAGGACCGCCTTTGGTACAAATGAATAAACGTGTGTTGTCCTTTCCACAATGGCTAATACGTAGGGTCTTCCGCCCGCACCAGCACTGCCTGGTTACTCATCAATCTTTCCAGTGATTAGCTTTCGTCTATTCGACGATCTTGTTGCACTCTAGAACAAGGACTCTGAGGAGACTCTCCATGGTGAATCGCTCTCCACAATTCTGCAACATCATGCCGTTGTGAGGATCTCGAGCCCACAAGTTGTGAAACGAAGTCTCGCAAGTGACTCGGAGCATTTCGATGAAGTTTCCGACGGGACTCGTTTGAGTCCCTTCTTCATCGAGCCAATCAATTTCTGTATACTTGTCGTTGCAGTCATAGTACGCCGTGTGCGGAAGCAGCTGGGATGTAGCCTTCCAGTTGGCGGTCCGATCGATGAGCCAGATCCATGGCTGATGCTCGAAAGCATCAGCCATGGCAGCTTCCTTGAGCCAGCCAGCCAACAGCCCTCGTGTCGAATATTCCGATAACAACTCGGACATGGTTGAGGGAAACGCAACGTTCCAGTCAGGATGAAACTCCAGTGCGACGCCGTCCACGTGAATAGGCGACGTACCGAAGCTGCCACCGCTAACATACGAACGGTAGATGTCATAGTACTTGTCGATTTTAAGGTCCAAAACCATGGGCGGCAGAGACTGGACATTTTGGAACTGGACGCAGAAAATATCGCGCTGTGGGAAGGTCATCATGGGCCAACGCTCACGATTTGCCACTGTCACAATCCCTACTGGCGAGCTGACGAAATCTTCCTCGTCTCCCTCGTCGTCCTCTTCGTGATTTTCGTTGTCACCATCCTCATTGCTGGTGTCCAGATTGGCAAAATCCGAGACGGGCCTGAACCACTTCTTTGCAGCTACATGCTTGGAGATTACCTCCCGGGACTCTTTGTTCGCCAGCCACAAGCCCGCGTCCCAGAGGTAGGCAGACGGGTGCGTACTAACGATGATGTTGTCACTATTGTTTCTGTTATCATCCCAGTGGCTACTGATAGCATGGATTGAAGAGCCCGGTGTGACTTCGACATAATGAATACCACGATGCCCTGAGGGAATGGTTCGGCAGGCAGTCTTCAAGATTTTGAGCCTGAGTTCTGTGGGAAAATTCGGAAACAAGTCAAAATTGGTTAAAGACATGTCGGCGAAGCAAGCCCACTGTAAGATGGCGGATTCGGATAAATCTGCATGGCAATTTGGTGAGCTTAGAACGGTTGACCACGCTGGAAAACAACATACCGGTGATGCAGGCAGCGCGTGAGGCGAGCCAGTGATGAGTGACGAAGCGGCAACCTAGCAGGGAAAATATAGGTTTGCAGAAGTGAACGTTCTGAAAGGTATTCGGATCGCTTGTCGGGGACAGGTACGATATTTCTGGTAAAAGCTGTCACAGTTGTTGCACTGTGATGGGAAGAAGCTGACTAACAACCTGATGGTAATGGTGCTGGTGAAGTTGCAGAGGAGGCTGTTGGTGGCACAAAAGTACAAGTGGGTCTTGTTGCAGATGAACAATGTCGGAACGAACTGAGCAGGCCTGTTCATCTGACACTGTTCACATCTGCCACAACACTTACTACAGTTGCCGTTCTTTGGGATAGCAATGAAGTGTGGGAAGTCTCTATGATGACTGGGAGATGTTTTAGCAGTGCCATGATAATACCGTTGAGACAGACTGACATCCTGACTCTTCTAAATTTCAATTTATATATCATGGGAACGATAAAACTTAACAGTAAATTTTCTGAAAGGTCTTATGGTCTGACTTTATATCTTCCATAATAGGCGTTGTGAATGGATTGTACTTGGCAAGGAACTTCTTGTTCTTGTAATAAGCGAACAGGCTTTTAACAAAAGTCTTTGCGGTTTGCGTAATCGCCAGTGTCACCTCCCCTCCAAAACTTGGCATGTTTGTAAAGTACCCAGCCGTGTATCATTGGACAAGTATGAAATCTACCGGTGCCTAATGTTCGGTGATTGCTGCTTCCATCAAGCTATATCTCGCCCGACCGTATATGGAACGTTGGTGGGCAGGAAAGCTGGAAGCGCAGCAAGCTGCTGGTAGTCAGGACGGAATCCATTGCATGGTAGCTTCCAATCGCAGTAATCCAGTCCCGCAGAAGTTTTCAAGGTTGTCTTGTTGAGACATACATCAAAAAGCGCAGATCGAGGACTGCGATACGCAGGACTGTAGGTTTGAGAGGCGGCATAGGTGGTTTGATGTATGAGAAACGCCCGAAAACCACTCTGAGTAGCTAGCGTAGCGTGCTTGATAGTCTTGTGTCTGAAATCGAGATGGTTGATGATGTTGTCGAGCGAGAAATGATTGGACTTTGGTTGCTCGTGTTTTGGTGTTAGATTGCTAATTTGCAAACGATAAGCCAAGTATGAGCCAATCCACGGTTTGGTAGAGAGCATGCCTAGTATTGGGCGGGCAAATAGTAAACTCTGCTGGGTTGGCTATTGTTTCATGATGCTTGTGCCTAATGCTTCGAATGGCGTGGAAGATGTCACATACCAACTGGACAGCCCTAACCAACACTTGCTTATGGACAAATCATACCATATCCAAATCATCCTCGCCCATCTACAAGCAGCGACGGGGGTAACCAAACACTCTCTTTGTTTATCGGCATTGCTTCGCATGGCATACCTCGCACCCTGATTTCACTGAACTGTCTTTTGTGGTGGGTTCTTTTACTCCGTCTTAACCAATTCAATAGACGCATCAAGGTTTGAATCACGCAATATCATCAATGAGGCTCACAATCAGTTTGTGGTTTTGTCACCAAATTGTAGCCTCAAGTTTGATGTTTCTTGAAAAATAACCAGCAGGTTGCATCGAACTCGAATGCGATAGTCCTAACCATGTGACGGCTCCAGTGGTCTCCAAGAAAAGGTACGTACAACCGCAAATTTTCAGATCCGTTCCAGGGACATTTCCAGCGGTCCAACCGAAGACAAAATATATCCTGAGCTGGGCTGACTATGCACTTCTATTCCTGGTTGTCTGCATGATTGATGAGATACGCTACTTTAGATTTGTTGCCAGGTTCCTCGCTGGGAAGCCTATGGTCCCTATGACTTGCTTCTCGTGTCTCTGCCTGGTGCCGGGTCGAACCATCGATTCTCAAATGACGAATAATCACATTTCTAGACTCTTTGCAGGCTATCTATAACCCCAGCTCCCACATGTAGGCAGAGGAATTAATGTCGCTTTGACGAACCTTCCCAGAGTCGAGAGGTTTAGACTTGACCGGGTGCGTTTGTGTAATATACCTACCGATCTTGGAGAACTCAACAAACTGGAGACTTGGAGGGTGCTCCTCAAATTAGAAACATACTGCTACCCGGATCAGTAGTCGAAGTTCAGCAGGCAGCCTGGCGAAAGGCTGAGAGATAGCAGAAGCCATAGTGTCGACTAGGTATGGATGCCCTTGTCGGGATATCTGAAAAGGGATAGCAAGGGGTATGGGTTACCAATGTTGTTGTTGTTGAGAGGCTCGACGATGGAGAGAAAGGTGTGTTAGATCTTGGGGAAAGGCAAAGTGGTAATTGGCGGTTCTTGCTCTACTTTTATAATGCAGATTATGACATCAAACTTTTGTCCCGTTGCTGTGACGATACTGAAGAAAAAGGTGTACCTGAGGGCATCATCTATGGTGCCCTGATGTGGCAAACTTGATATATTTCTTCATCTCGTAGCCTTGATCTATCTCACAGGGATATTCAACAAGGTCAGCTTCAAGTCAAGTAAGTGTCTAAAATAAAGGGTCCTGATCATGGAGGGAATATCACAGCACGCATAAGCAACATCGTCAATGGCAAGCACTCATCAATTCGTAACGCTACCGTAAGCCGGGGTTCTTCCCTACACAGGCCATCTAGTAAAAGACCAAGCAACGCACCTCGATACTTTGTCGTCCCTTCGCGTCCGCCGGTGTCGCAGGGTCCACGAATGCAGTGTGTGGAGTGTACCCAGCAATTCCGTGCTGTCCACCCTCATGCACTTCACTCTTCGAATCGAAACACTTGATCAGCATGACCTCCTCAGGCGTCATATCCTTTGCGTAGTAAAGCTTATGTCTGTCGCTTTGCGCAACAGAGTACGTCTCGCCCTTGACTGAATAACCCTCCGTAGAAGCGCGCGTCGCCTCATCGGGTAGCACTTCCTTACCACGGTCGTCATCATCATTGTCGTTGCGATCGGGGTAAAGGAGATCGACTTTGATCATGTCTTCCGGCTTGGTTGTTCGATAGTCGATAACCGCCAGAGGGAAATCTGTTGCGGGGTGGCCAATAGGGCGCCAGACGTTAATGATTTGGTAACGGCCCTTGAGAAGTTCTTCAGTCTCCGAGGGGTCAGTGTGTCGCCTCACTCTGGCTTCCGCTGCCCCGGGGGTTTGGTCAACATGAACCTGCTGCACGGGCTGTCGAGGGCTCGACTTCTCCCGTCTGCGGATCGTGTGGTCGAAGATAACAATCTTCTTGATTGCAGGAATTCGCTCTTTTAGAAGGGCATCAACCTCGGCGTAGTATCCATTCCTCACGGCTTCGTCATCCGTGAACTCAGTCTCCTTAGCGGGAGACTTGAAAACGTCAAAGCCTGAGAGATCAACGTCAAAAGCGGTGATGGCAGCCGCGTTGCGGATGTTGACGACGTCGCGCTTCACCGAGTCGCGATTGAAGGAAGTCTCGTCAACGTCAACTTTAGCCCAAGGCTTGACTCTGCTACCGTTGGCGTCGACACTTGATGTCGGGTCGATGTATCTGAAGACTCCGGTGGTCATTTTGGTGGATGTGAAGTGGAACGATCTCAACTGAGTCGGGTTCAAAAATGGTTTGATGATGGTTCGTGCTTTGAGAAGTCGTGACATGCAGGGTTGAAAACGATGAATGGGAAGAACGCTGAGGTTTGCCTCTAGTTATATCCAGTCGCTAAGGAATTATTTCGGTCTGTTGCGTAAGAATCCCGTCTTTCGTTATTGTATCCCACGTCGGTCATTTGTCATCGATTGAGATCCCCACAGTTTGTCAGCCATGGCGATGACGTCTGCGGGGCTGTCGAAGTGCGTTATGGCACTAACAGATCATGTCAATCTCCGGCTACAAATCTGGGATCTTCGTTATTGCATCAACATGGCCTGAGCCAGATTATCAATCTAACCACAATATTGGTGACATCGCAGCGAATAGTCGCCTCAAACTGTGGCGTTCAACGTTAGACTTTGACTCTTGATCATTGTTGAGTTAACAAAGCCTTTCAGAGCTCGACAAAGTTGCCGCAAATTAGCGATACCACAACAACATGAACAGACTTGAAGATCGACCTTCCAAGTCTGTGTATCCAGTGAGGATTAAATGTCCTACCTGTTCCTCCTCCTCAAAGTCATCGTCTCGGTTCTCATCTGAAAGGCTTGGGACTTCATTGTCTCGACGAACTAGTAGTCTTATGGCTTTCACAATGTCAAACTCGTCTGTGATGTGATAATTCTGACATCGGCACATCAAATTACCACCACGCCACTCCTCCTACTACGCAACACCCATCTCGACAGGATGTCTGAATAAGTCATGATATAGCATCAACTTGGCCCTGCTGTCTTGTTCTTGCAAGAAAGTTAAGCGTCACCTATCATCAAGAATGACCTCAGACGCGTACAGTGAAGACGCTATCCCCATCAAGGCTTGTCAGGCTTCATTTAAATCTGTTATATCATTTAAGAAACTCGACCAAATTCAAGGACTGAACACTGCAGATTAACGGCATGCCGTGTTTGATATGTAAGTTTTACCTTCGAGCATACGATAGGCTCTTAGCAATTTCCTGAGTATATCGATCCTGTGCGCGTAGGTACTCAACAGCGTTCCCACTACTAACGTTTTCATATGCCTTTTGCTTACAATGCCGCGCAGAAAAGTAGCATATCTTTTCAACTTACGATTTCTTTCTCGGAATTATACTGCAATGGGAGATGCGCATCTTCGGGATCAAGAGTTTTGCAATTACCTAAGGACTTTGGATGTAAGACACTAGGTTCCTCATAGCCAAGAATAAGCCACAATGTACACACAACACTTTGTATCAGAGTGAGATTGCTTGTCGAATCATTCTATCCAAACTGGCTACGCTATGAAAAATCAAGTGTTGTTACACATCAGAAAGAATTTCGTCCCGTCATTCATCAGAAGACTTTCGTTTCTCCAGTTCCCACCCACGGAACTGTGCCCTCCAGTTTTTCAGGGCCCTCGATAAACGTCAACTTGGGCGATCGAGCCATCTTGGGTGCACCTAATCCAAACAATATGTTCTGGACCGCGGCAATACCAATGACATGCTTGTCGATAAACTTGAACACTCCGGTTTGCCAGGTCGCGCTTGACGTTGCCTGACCTGCGCCGCGGCAGGCTTCCACCACGGAGTCCATTCGGGAAGCCTGGTATTTTTGGAACGCCGAGGCAAGCTGGGTCGAGGTGGGACTGGGCGTGCTTTGTCGAAGGCTGTAGAGATGGTTGACCAGTGCCACGACGTCGATTAGACCATTGTTGCAGCCTGCTCCAGTGCTTGGCGTGAACTTGTGTGCCGAATCACCGGCCAGGACCACCCGACCGCCCCAGCTCCAATGGTTGACGACGCCTTCTTCAAGACTCACCATTCCAGACTGTGTGCGGGCTTCAAAGGCTTCTTTCAGGGTCAGTTTGCCCCCTGGTGCAAGAGGAATGTGACCCCATTGTTGGACGAGAGCAACCTGATCTGCCTCTGTGTATCTGACCCGATCGCGTGTAGGGGCGTTCAGCTTTTCGTAGAGTCCCATGACAGAAGATTCTTCGCCTGCAAAGAGCTGTGTCGCTGCGTCAGGGCCATGAGTTTCGCATGTTGTTCCAGGCTCAATGCCAGCAAACTTGGTGGGCATACGCAGCCAGAGTACACGGAAAGTAGTGAGGAAAGGCTTTTCTTCGTTGACTTGTTCGGAGCCATCTTTCAGAGCTAGGGCACGCATCTTCTCGCGAACATAGCTATGGGCACCATCGGTTCCAATGACGATGGAACCTTCGTAAGATGTCCCGTCGTGGCATGATACTGTGACGCCATCTGCATTGGGAATGATGTCGGAGACTTTCTTGTCCGTGAGGATGTTGGTCTTTTGATCGGAAGTTAAAGAATCGTAGAGGACTTTGGTTAGATCGTGACGGCTAACAACACAGGGCGATATTCCAAGCCTGCATGCGTTAGAGGTGAAAATGGAGAAGCAGGAGAAGAAACTCACAGCTTTTTGAAGAGAATGAACCAGTTCACATCGCCGAGATCGCTACCTCTATGATCTTGTCGATGAATGATGCCAAGAGGAGAGCTCACTTTCTGGAGAGGATCGGCGAGACCTAGTTGGCCCAGGGCACGAATACCCATAGGGTTGAGGACCAGGTTGGACCCTGCATCAATGACTGCACTTGAGCGACGCTCGAGGAGGACGAAGTCGATATTGGCGCGTGAGAGAGCATGGGCGGCTGTGAGGCCGACAGGGCCGCCTCCTACAACTATGGCTTTGAAACCTCGAGAAGGCATGTTCTGCTTTGACGATAAAGGGGCACTAAGGCTGATGGGTAGAAATGATAACAAGGGATGGTGGCTGTAAGATGGAACCTTGGAGTAAATTGTAGTATGTTGAACAGTCAAATAGCTGTGCAGTTGAGTCGTGATACAAGTGTTCCTGCAGTGAACAGTCACTGATATATATAATGTTCCTCGAACAGTATTTCTCGCATCTCGCATTTTCATGAAGCTAGCGTCTTAGTGGAATGACGCTACCGGGAATGGCTTCGCACTCGCATACGACTATGATACCCAATCGGGTTGGTGAGACAGGGATGAGACAATCGTCCCAAAATGAATAGATATTGAGATCTTGATCAGAATGCATTGATTCGGAGTCATTTATTGGAGGCTCGAATGTTTTTTTATTCAATTGATGTTCGAAACCCAAGCTCATTGTTGCTGTCAGTGAACAATGAGTTGGAACAATGTCAGCGACTACCCTGTTGCCTCTGTCCCTACTTCACAGCAAGCGAGGGCAATTGATTCATTGCATTGGCAGACCATTTCACATACCGAAAGCGAAGCAAAGAGAACAAATTACGCACTCGATTCTCGCACTCGCGATTCCTGCATCTGGGATCATCTTCCTTTAGCGTCGATGCCGTAGACAGCCATCAACAACCCACGATCGGGCATCTGATTGGCTCGCAATTCGAGGTGGGCTTCGCATTCGGCAGACAATCGGACCTATCAGCCCTATGACGACACCATTCTGCACATTACCTCGTGGCAGTGGCTACACGGCATAACTCTCTGTTAGTTTCTAATCTTACGTACCCCCATCTTTATACCAGGAGTCGTCAGCATTACCACCTACACATAATCCCAACGACCAATAGGCTTTCCTATCATAAGAAGCTTTGCTGTAAGCGCTTGCTCTGACCTGGGTTATGCCCTTCGCGACCAACAAGGTTGTGTGGACCATTTGGGACGCGGCGGCAGCCGGCGTTACGCCAGATATCCCCGTACCACACTCTGCTGACGCTGGAAGTTAATTAAGAAGTCTGAGCCTGAGCTACTCGTTGTATTAACTAATTATAGCAATTTGGTTACTGTCAGATACTATACTGCGGTTACAAATCATATATATGCTTTACCTATATTTGGTTTGGTATGGTTTGATTAGGTAAGTAGACCCTTGTTTTTCTTTTTGCCGGTATACCTCTTATCTCTATGTGTGTTATCTTTATCATCTTAAGATTCTTTTTTACTGTCTACCGTTATTATTACCACATCCCTCCTACCGACGCTACATTACGATTAATCTAACGACTACTTCGTGGGTTACTATTAGTCTCTAAACACTAGCTATCACCTGATTATGGATTGCACGTCGGTCCTAACTGCAGATATGCTATCTTGTGGTATGGTACCGCTATCTGACGCAGTACCTACTCACAACAACGACAACTTTGATGATTGGGGCGATTTTGTAGACTCTGAAGACGAGTTTGACATAGAGACAGTCTCTGAGGATATTAATCTCTACCCCAAGGGCACGTGCTACCCCATCCGGATTGGTGAGGTCCTTGCCGATCGGTATCGCATTATTCATAAACTCGGCCACGGAAGCTTCTCAACCGTCTGGATGTCATATGATATGACCGAAGGGAAGGATGTCGCGCTTAAGATCTTGATGTTAGGGGACTCAGAAGATCGCGAATATCATATGCAGCGTGAGATTGCTCGTGTTGTACAAGACACCACACACCTTGTGGTCTATCGGAGCACCTTTCTTCTACATAGTCCCCACGGTCATCATCGAGTTCTGGTCCTCCCTTTGCTAGGCCCAAGCCTCCGAGATTATCTACCTAGAAAACCACCTGCTACTCGTATGTCATTTGCAATACAACTGTTGCAAGCCTTGAAAAGCCTTCACGATGGCGAGATCGTGCATGGAGGTAAGCCTGCCCAACATCTAACTACCGTCTCCATTTGATTATATACTGTTAGCTGAGGTCAACAGGACTAATGCCACTTGTAGATTTGAATAGAGCCAATATACTATACAGTCTACATGCTTTCGAAAACTGCAGTATAACTGAAAAGTATGTCCAGGTTGGACGGCCTCAAAAGATGCGACTGTTCACTGAGCAATGGAAAGATGGCGAGCTCGTTATGCCAATGAAGCCCCAAGAGAACCTATTGGGAGACACGATTCGGCTTGGTGACTTTGGCCTGGCACTCAAAGCCGGTACTCTAGTGGCACAAAAGCTACAGCTACCCGCTACGTACTGCGCCCCTGAAAGGATACACAATGGTAACCCGAGCTATGCCTCTGACATGTGGAGCTATATATGTCTTTTCTTCGAGCTGTATACCAAGGGTTGCCTGTTTCACGGCCCTAGTCACGCGTCAGTGACCTCGTGCATGGTCAATACACTGGGACCCCTCCCTCACTCCTGGGAGGGATCTTATCATGCTGGTGGACTGTACGACGCCACATGGTATGACCGAGATAGACGTCCGGATCCGGAGATGGCTCTTAGGGTGAAAATACTTTCTCTCCGCCCTGACATCAGTACAAAAGAACTAGAACTTGTCGGATCTATTCTGCGCCGAGGCCTTTCGTACCTACCCGAGCGTCGCCCTACTGCAGCGCAGTTCCTAGAAGATAGTTCTTTCCAAGAACTTATCGGATTGTACGGACTGTAAAGCCACGAAGAAGGCTGTATTTATATACATATACCGAAGCATAGTCGTATTGACCATTTTCAGTTACTAGCCTGAAGCTTTAAATTACTAGTTTTATATAAATTGTGACTTTTTAAGCATTATAGAAATGTGGATTAAAGGAACTGAACTATTAAAATAACTTTGTCGTAATGAAGATTAAAGTTCTGTAATGTTTTTATGAAAAAGATCTTTTGAGCGAAATAAATACCAAGGCAACTTAATATAATATTTAACTATTTTTAAAAGAGAAGATTATAAGATGGCCCAGCAATAGTAAGATCCGAAGTTATGCATATAGTTTGGATGTCTTATGCTGTGAAAAGCCAGAAGTAAGCTTGAGGTTAACCCGGGAAATGTAGGAAGACTGGTTAGGTATATAGGAATCTCTATTATCTCCTTACAGTTAGTTATCTTTAGGCTGTTGGTCCGATAGAGGCGAATCTGCCTTGCCTGCTTTTTTACCCTTGGCTACTGCTTAGATGTTGGACATTAGTCTTATAGCCCCCCTGTCGCGAACTGTGGATATGTTACCTACCCTTCTTAGGGATTAGACCAATGAGGATACCCTGCCAGAACCTAGATCCACCACACATCTGAACCAACAACCTCTGGTAACCGCCTGCCTACCTCTATCAGCTTAGCCTAGATATACAGTTTAGGGTAAAGGTAAGTACGGGACCAATAACTAAAGCCGGAGGTTACTAACTTAGGTAGTGAATAGCAGCAGATCAGCAAAAGGACCGACCGTATTGTTTCAGTTCAGTCTATTAGGGCCAATAGAAGGCTAGTAACCAACAGAATGCGCTATTTCTAGAGGTAGGGTCTTCAATCACCCTATTCCTAACCCCGGCAAGGCATATCGAGCAGCTTACCAACCTGGCGACTCATCATCTATTCGAAAATTAGCCTCGGCCTACTAGGCCGCATAACTATATCGTCAGGTAGATGGCATCCTATCAAACTATTCTTCTATATCTTGGCCCAATACATTAAACGGGCCAACATAGTCACATAACCGCCCATCAGGCACATAGGAAAACAATTAGATCGTGGTACAAAGATAAGTCTGATGTAGGATCAGCAGCGCGACAAGATTAGCCCTTCGTGGCTGGCGTTACTCCGATGGCTAAATGTTTTAAACATATGGGGATTAGATAAATATAGAATATAAGCGAGAAGCCGCGGGAGCTAGAGGCTATAGGACAGCGGCTATATGGCTGAGCATTTTGATGATCCATATGCCGCGACTGGCTGGAATCAGCACACATGGATAAAAGCACAGGCTTTTAACTAAACCAACGTAGAGAACTTGGGGTAATGCGGCGATATACTCACGCGGTTACACACGACTGCGGCAACGCTAAGCGCTTTCAACAACAAGACGCTCTGCCATCTCCAGTAACATCGATAATACGTCAAGCTAAGCTATGCTATTAGGTCATAACTGGGCTTAGCATATGAAGTTTGCTTAAAGAGCCTTCATAGCAGTAGAGATATTGCTTATATACTACGTCTAATATCTCTTCACCACATACTCTCAGCCTCTTAATAAAGACGCCCTTATTCCTTAGTTATTATCTATTTATCTTACTACACTACATACTTCAACCCTAACACCCTGCTATACACATAATACCTATACATTCTCCTCTTGCTCAAATGCATACGTTCCATAAGCATACTCGATATGGAAGATATACTAATAGTGTGGTTTTAGAGCTCAGGATTGTGGAATTGCTTGTTATCTCCATCTTCCCGGTGGCAGGACTAGTGTTTTATAGTATGTATTCGACTCATCTGGTACTTTTCATCAAGCTATTATATAAACTGACGGAAACCAGCACTATCCCTGACAGGATGCATATCAGATAGCCCTGGACTGCCGAGTATATTCCTCGTGGCTATAAACAGCTCAAGTACAGCGGAACTTCGTATTGGCTATTTCGGTAAGTTTTTCCTCTATACATAGGCAAGACCCATTTGGATTGATGAAATGGCTTCTCGATCGTTATATGTAGAAACTCAACGCTAACCTTTACATAGGAGTATGTATATCTGGTAATAATAGTCACTCTTGCGTTGGCACCACGATATCAGATAATCTAGATATGAACAACTGTTCAGTTGTGAACAGGAACGCTTGGTAAGGGAACTTGTTCCTTTATTTCATGAACAGGGGATTATCTGCTCTGACTGATCAACTTGAGCCATTACAACGGAAGTGCCGTCAAGGTATTTCACCAGCAACTCACAAAGCTTTTGGATCACCTTCAAGAGAACACGATCGTATCAGATCAAAGATAAGATTCTTCTAAATAGTCATCCTCTATCGTGGGGTATTATTTGACAACTATTCATATTCCGTCCAGCGTCATTCCAACATTCCAACACAAATTGCCTTTCATGCCATTCATTACTATGGTGACTTCTTGTTGAACCACGTGCTCTTAACAAAATAAACGATACTGATAGCCAGTCCCAGCCCGGCAAAGCCAACACCCATGTAGAAAGCTGAACGGTATCCGACCAGCAGGTCGTGTTTTGACTCCCCGCCTGGGCTGACGTTGACCTCCACAGTGGCGGCAAATCCCAAACCAAGACTGATACTGTAGTTGACGATTGTACTGACAAGACTCGCTGCAATACCCTGATGCTCTCGCTTGACTGAGTTGGAGAGGATCAGCGTTGCTGCAGGGAATGACATGTCCATGCCAAAGGTCATAATCACCAGACCGAAGAAAGTCTGGTACCAGTAAGATTGTTCAGCAGGAGCTGTCATCATCAGAATAGTGCCGGTCGTAAAGGCACCGAGAGCTAGCAGCATCACCAGTGCGGGATGCGCAACATGTAGCAGCCATGCAGTGGTCAAGGCAGCGCAGGCTCCAGAAACTGCCACGGGACTCATCCACGCCGTGGAAAGCAGGGGAGACGCTCCGCGCACAAGTTGGAAGAATTGCCAGGTGTAGTACACCCAGATGCCGAAAGTCGCCCAACCACACACGATACAGCCCAGGATGTACGCCACATCGCTTGTCAGGGCGTCGAATGGAATGAGAGGATGCGATGCGACGCGGAGTTCAATGTAGAAGAATACGGGGACGAGGAGGACTCCAACAATAAGGAGTACATACACCCAAGGCTTGTCCCAACCATCAATCGGAGCTTGATTCCAGGCGAAGTTGAAGAGAACCAGAGCAGTGATACCGGTGAAAGCACCGAGCAGATCGAGCTGGCCAATGAGTTCACCCCATGTCAACTCAGCGGATGATAGCTTAGCCGGTGGGTCGGGAATGATAAAGAATGCCATGGCAGCGATGAAGAGGAGTCCGAGGGCGAACGAGTAGTAGGTCCAGGGCCACCAGCTTGGATCTCCATGGACAAAAAGTCCGGCGAACAGAGCGCCAAAAACACAACCTCCGGGCGCACAGGCTCCGAAGAGGGCAAAAGCAACTGCCTTTCTCAATCCAGGCTTGTATGAAGCGCCCAGAATCGCAAGACCGTTGGGCATAACAAGAGCTGGTCCAATACCCTGGAAGACTCTTGCAAAGATGAAGAGAACATGGTTGGAATAGGATGCGAGACCACAGATCATTGTCCAGATGGCGAACCAGACGAAGCCAATCAGGAAGAGGCGCTTGTAGCCGAAGAGATCGCCAAGACGACCTGAGAATAGGATGAAGGTTCCGACTGTGAGACTAAACCCTGCAATCAGCCAGCTGAGCTCGGCGGGATTGCTGAGGTTGAATGAGTCGCCGATGACGTGGATAATATTGAGGCAGTTTCCCAGTGCAGCTTGCGTTGTAAATTGGGCCATACAGATGATTGAAACAAAAAGAATCTCGCGCGGGAGTGAAAACGTCTCAGCTACCGACACGTTTGACTTTGTGCGTGTGAGTTCCTCCTCATCTCGGCCCGTCAGGGTGTTGTCGTCTGAAGGCGCATCTCTTTCAGCATCAGGCCGGAAGCCTGGTTCTAGCCCAGTTAGTACTCATTTGACCACTGAGAAGGGCATGCTTACCCTTTTCAGCATCTATCATCATCGTAAAATGTCGTATGATGAATATGATGTTGTCAGATTGTGATAAGGGAGGATACCGATATTGTATATAAGATACGGGGAGAAATCCCTAAAGACATTTTGTACATCCGAATATCCGTAGTTCCGGGACAGGACACAACATTAGCACCCCCACCGCCAATAACGAGCTGGTTCCGTCATAATTAACCCACCCGTAAAGTCAAATTACTCAGTAGTGATTACTGTATTCAAAGATCAGCCGGATATGGCCAGGGTTGTATATCCGCTTCGACTCCAACGGCTTCTGGGTTCGGGTGGAAATCATTTTGGTGCTTATTCTGGTGGAGCTTTGCATTTCGGATGTGTAATGACAGCTTTCGTCAGCATGAAACACGGCTCAACTTCCTCCGTGTTCCAAAAAGAAAAGGAAAAAGAAAAGAAAGTGCATTCTTTGATAAGCAAGTAGGTAAATATGATTAGACTTGGTCGGGGTTAAGCACCGACTCCGACAGCTACAATGATAATGGTCGTTTTTGAGTACAAGACTATGGAGTTATCAATCTGAAGCTATCCATCTGACAAATGCTTTGCTGACTCGGATCTCGTGGGAGCCATGCTCATAGTGCCGAAAGACCATTTGTGCATTATGCAGCACAACACCTAAGCACCTGTACCAAGCAGCATCAAGGCTATGACAAGCAAACGAGTTCGCCAAAATAACCAGGCCTACAAGTCCAGCCAAATCATTGTCAAACGGTACAAACCATGATTGACCCAGACCCCAAGCTCGAGCTCCTGCCCTGTAGTGTCGTCAGAGCCCCGCCAGCGATTCTGCCACTTCCGACCGTTTTGCCACTCCTGGCCAAGCCCAATCCCTCGCTCTGTTCAATGCCACCCCACGTAAATTTGCCATCCCCACCAACTTCTCTTATCAGATCAGCCCATTTCACGTCCTCGCCATGTCCAAAACAAAGTCCAAGAAGCGCAAGCAAAACGCTCAGGCTCAAGCGCAAGCCGAAAACCCCTCCAAGATTGCAAAGACGACAGCTGCTTCCATCCCCACGCCGCCTCCCGATGGCCACTTCGAACCCAAGAACCTCCATACGGTCGTTTCCGAAGAAGAACTTGAGATCACCATTGACACGCTCAATTCACTGGCTCAATACCCTGGCTTGATCAAGTCCAAGCTTTGCAAGGATCTTAGAGTTGCGGTTTACGACTTTCGACAGGCTTGTACGACGGGCGTCAATAATGCTGCTGGGGCGAATCTCACGGCGCAGGTCACTGCTGCTCTCGCCGACCGCAAATACACCGAAGCTCGAATTCTCCTCGCCGAGATGAAGATCCGAGGTGAGCAGCCCAAGCTTGGGGCCCTTTGCCGATGGGTACGAGATCTCGACGTCATCAGCGGCCTCTCAACAGTGCCTGGCCAACAAGGACTTGTTAAGCGCTCTGAGAAGGAAGAGACACTCATTCGAGTTATCGACGCGGTGCTTCGGGTCTGTGGCCACGAAGACCGAAATCCCAACGCTGCTGTACAGCCGTCATCAATTGCCCTCCAGGACATCTGGGACCTTCGATCCGACACACCTACAGAACAAGTCTACGCTTCGGTGCTCGATGGAAGTCTTGTAGCATCGGCGCCCGAGAGTCTCAAGACGAACCTACGTGTCATCGAAGTAACCCCGGGCCCAGATCGCAAGCCTCCGAACCACCACGATGCTATTCTCTACACTTCAATCCCAGACGCTGTCCCGCTGTCGACGACGCCGCCACCGACTCTACACCAGCCACATCCTGTGGTACAAGGGCTCAGCGTAGCCACCAATCTTCTCTACCCTGAAGAGTGTAAGGCAATCATCGCTGCAGGTGAATGTGTCAATTTTGTTCCTGATGCGCCGCTTCGTGAGGACGGCGACATTAGCATCTTGGCCCATAACTTTTACTGGGTTGTCGACACGAAGTTCCATGATACTTTGTGGTCGCGCATTCAACCTTTCGCACCTGTCTCACTGAACGGCCGCCAGGCTAGGGGGATCAATCGCCGCTTCCGAGTCTATCGCTAGTAAGTCTTGGAGTCTCTCACGGCAAATCCACGACTAACACATTGCAGTGTTCCAGGAGCTGAGTACCGAGCACATATCGACGGCGCGTGGCCCCCGAGCGGTATAACGAAGGACGATAAATACGTATACGATAACTCGCCCGCTGAGAACAAGCAGAGTTCTCTTTTTACGCTCTTGATTTACCTCAACCAGGATTTCGAGGGTGGTGAGACCACATACTTTCTACCAGCAGCACGAGAGGGCACTCTCAATGCATACCCCGTTCGTCCTGTAATGGGTGGCGCGGCTATCTTCCCGCACGGCGAGATCAATGCGACACTGCACGAAGGCACAGGCGTGAGGAAAGGAGCGAAATACGTGATTCGTACTGAGATTGAATATGATGTCGAACCAACGGAAGAGCTCCAGGTTTGAGCGACAAACAAAATTGTATACAGAACAAAACGGCCGGACCGGGAAATAGTTTCAACTCTTATTTACGTGTAATGAACAAAAACAATTATCGCTACTTATGCTGATGTCGCAGTCTCGCCCTCGGCAGGCTTGCGTCCCCAAACAATGCGCTGGAGGTAATAAGCATGTGCCTGTTTCCTTGCCCTCAACTCTTTCCTCAGCTGCGCGCAGTACAGCACAACCTGCTCTCGTGACCAGCCTTCAAGCAGAGTAGCCATGAAGGAAATGTGACCCTCAACATCGGACAGGATGCTCAGGGTGGTGAACCTGCCGATTTCCTTCAATCGCTCGTCCTGCGGCCAGTCTCCTACAGGGACCTTGATCGTCTTGGACTGGATGTCCACGAATCCCGCGGCCTTGAGGCCCTTCTCTTGCAGATTCTCGGTAAGAGGCGAGAAGACACGGCCAAGCTTGCGGCCGCCTTCGTGGAAGAACTTGCCCCACTCGGCAATGGCACTGCCCTCCTTGACACTTCCATCGTCGCTGCAGCCCATGGGGTCTCCCTCGTGCGACTCGATCCAGCCGCCAGGCTTGGTCACTTGGAACGCGCGCTCGTACAGGGCGAACCAGTCGGGGACGCTGCCGTAGAGGAAGCGCAGGTGCACGAAATCGGCCGAGTTGGGAGGGAATGTCCAGTCGAGGGTAAAGTCTTCGATCTCGAACTTGACGTTCGGGGGAACCCAGCTAAAGATTGTCAGACAAATTATCGCAGTTATTGAAATTTAGTACTCACGAGGGCTGGATGGGCGAGATGTCGGTGCCGATGACCTCGGCCTCGGGGAACTCATCACCAAAGTCCATGGCCCAGATGCCTGTTCCGGTGCCAATGTCAAGCACTTTGGAAGGCGCCTTAATCGGGGCAAGGTAAAGTTTTCCATCCATAATCAGCGAAGAAGTATGGTGAATAATGTCGAGCGCCTCCGAGGCCTGGTTGTCGTTGGAGGCCCAGTACTGAGCCTCGCCTCTCTCGGCGTGATATGTGCGGCCATTGATAGTACGATACTCGAGGATGCTGGAGTTGATGGAGGCGGTTGAACTAGCAACGTCATCTCCTAGCGATGAATCGGTATCGGAGTTATCTCCAGTGTCGGGGTTCTATTTGAGTTAATTCAATGGAGTTGCCACAGGGTCGGGTGGAAATAATTACCTCCCAGTGCGTGGGGGCCAACATCTCCTGTGCAGGCGCACTATCAGCGGGTGCATTGTCAGCTTGCGCAGTGACATTGCCCGTTTCGGGTACTTCAGCAGGTGCAGCGCTCATAGTGAAATCAAGGCCCGAAATAAAGAATATTTGAAGAAAAGCAAAAAACGAGGCCAAGAGGAGGAGAACCCCCCCCTTCTTCTGTTGTGTTGGCCCCTGCCTTTCAATGCATGATTTGAATAGCGTCCAGTGTTACAGTGTCACCGTGAGTTTCCCAATTCAAGGGTCTAGGGCGCTAGCGTACCCGGGGAGCGGCGAAATTATCCGCTCTGTTGGGAGAATTTTGATCGCGAAAGGGAATTGGTCCGGACGAGGGCAAGGGGCGGGGAGAAGGAATCATCTGATTGTGGGCGGTTGGTTCGGTTCTTGGTGGGTTTGCGGGAGGGACATGTGGCCTGTGGAACTACCGAGGAATTGTTTGTGTGCTGATTGATTACCAAAAACATCACCCACTTGCGCACGTGGTTTATTTAATTATCACAAACTACGTTGTTCCAATGCAAATGTAAATTGCAGACCTGATGATGGTATTGATATACAAGCCTCAAAGAAAGATAATTGATTACAATACCACATTTGTACTCCCTCAACCCTTTTTGCAGTCACTGTTACAGCGGGCAGGCGGCCGAGACATTGCTTTGTATATTGCGTATGTCAATGACTGTTATATTCTTGACGACGAGAGTCGATAAGGATCTATCAAACTGGCTCTCAGATGTTGAGGAGGGCGAGGATCGCTGACGTGTCAATAATGCCAAGGCAAAAGTCTACGTATTATAAGAGGCTGCTCCATAAATCTCGCTTTCTGCTCGATAACCATGGTCACCCATACTTGCACTCTTTATAAGTTAGATAAGGTTATCTAATCATGGGGGAGTTGACCTAGGAAAATAGAGCTGCTTCAAGTTCCAGTCTTCATTCTGAAACCCATGTGTGCTCAATTGTCACGCCGGCAACAAAACTCTACAGCCTGTCTGCCTACGTCACCCACACTTGGATTTTCAACGGGAGCGGCAGCACCGAGTCCAGTATCCTTTATTTTCTCCCCGCGTAAGTGCCATTAGTTATCGATAACTTGGTACGTAATGTCCTCTCACATTTTGCGGCCACGGAATGTTCATGGCTTCGAGCCGGAACATGGTAGCATGTATATAATCTATCCTATCTTTGTCTTTGGTATGCTATTTCGATGCCAGAGCCCGTGAGAAAGATGAGTACCGGACTTGAGACCTTTTTGCCGTGGAGCTTACTTCAACGTACACAAGTTTGTTTGTTGTGTACAGCCAATACTCAGTGATTGGGGCAGCATGTCTTGACATCTCCATGGTATGTCACTGTCTGGAAGACTCATGGAATGTAAGCTGGAAGAGGATGGGAATCTTTGTTGAATGAATGTATCATAAATAGTCATTCATTGGAAGTAAATGAACATCTCGTGCATTACCTCTACAAAGACAGGTAAGATGTTGATAGAGAGGCCGTATATAATATGACCATCAAACTCTCACCCTTGAAAGTCCACGCTATCATGTACGCTATGGGAGACAAGCACGGCCTCGAGGGACTCGTGAAGAGGCAGCCCAACAATATCCGAAGGCACAACAATCCCGTTATTGAACAGTTCTTTCTTGGTGTACCCGATATTTATATATTTGACAAACGAGAGTGTGAGGGGCTGCGAGATCTTGTGGAAAGATTCACGAGGCTGACGCTGGATAAGAAGCCCCGTGAAATAGACTTGAGAGGACGAAGGGATGGATTACAGGCTAGATGTCCCAATATCTTTAGCGATGTTCGATACAGCTTTGTGAGACATCCCGTTCAAACACATGGGCCAAGGAAATCGGGTCGATAGCATGGGAGAGGGTTTATGTGGATACTGTGGACAACGTACTGCCACTACGAGTGTTGGGTCAACATTGGATGCCAGTTTTACTGGCTTAGTATACATGGAGAATTCCATCTTCATAAACACAAGAATGGCAAAAAGATTTGAATTCGGAATAGACGTGTCTTGAGCATAAAAAACGATAGAGGACCGAGCGTGGATCGAACACGCGACCTAGGGATCTGCAATCCCTCGCTCGTACCACTGAGCTATCGATCCTTTTTGAGTGACTAGAAAGCCTTGTTGAATGAGAACACAGGCTTACACATACGGTATATATCCATGAGTAGGTAAGCTCGAGCTTGTGTTAGACTGTTTGCTTCTTCTCATATCATAGACTGATCATGGTGTATCATGTGCCGTAAAGATTGTTGATAAGCTAGTCTTATGTCTGCTGTCATCTATCAAGCGGGCCATATTTATCTCCGTCTTACTAGGATACGTGGTGGACCGCGCAAGCTGGGATTAACACAAATTTTCGATTAGCTACCTTATCCATACGTCTTTTTGGTCGGTGAAACGGTCCCTTTGAAGACACCATTGCATGAGCTTCCTTATCAAGACTAGAGCTTATTTATATGGAATGTGTTGCCGCCAAAAGCGGGGTAAGTAGTACGCGCATTACAACACTCAAGGTCTTTCTGTTTGCTTTCGTTAATGCTTGTCGTCATCAATCGGTGCTTACCAATATAAGTACCTTGGGACGACTGGCTCTATCTTGGCGACGATCTGACACCTAGAAACCTCCGCCCTATCACATCCTCGATTGCTCCAACCTCCAATTGCAGCAATGGGTTTCCTCAAAACAGCTATCCTCCTTGCTGGAGCTTCACTTCAGGCATTCGCATCTCAATTGCCCCTCCAGGACCAAGACTCACCACAAGCATCTACCTTCCAGGTCCATCAAAGCTCGTTATTCCCGGACCATGCTATTCGCATCAAGGAGCAAGTCGACGACTCAATATGTGACGCGCGTGTCAAGCAGTACACCGGCTGGCTCGATGTTGGAAACCAGCATCTCTTCTTCTGGTACTTTGAGAGCAAGAAAGCACCCGCCAAGGACCCGCTTGTGCTTTGGTTGACTGGAGGCCCTGGAGGCTCATCCATGCTGGGCCTCCTTCAGGAGCTCGGTCCCTGTTTGATCAATGAGCATGGAAATGGAACGGTTCACAACCCTTATGGCTGGAATGAGAATGCAAACTACATCTTTGTCGACCAACCCGCTGGTGTTGGCTTCTCGTACTTGGATGAAGGGGAACCAATCCCTTCAAATTCGTTTGTCGCTGCCGAGAGCATGCACAAGTTCTTGCAAATCTTTGTGTCCAAGGTTTTCCCAGACCTTTCCGATAGGCCTTTTCACATTTCCGGAGAGAGCTACGGAGTAAGCCTCAAAACTTGTCAGACGTTGTCACAAACGGTAGCTAACTTCCACAGGGCCATTACATTCCTATATTGGGAGCTACAATTGTCGCACAGAACAGCCTTTACCCAAAGCGTCCCCAGGTCAACCTGGAGTCTGTGCTTATCGGTAATGGCTACGTCTCACCATTAGATACTGCTTTTGGCTATTGGGAGACCCTTTGTACCACAAATCCAGGTGTCGACAAGCCCATTTTCAACAACACTCGCTGTGACATCATGGCCGCCAATCTTCCAAGATGCCTCGATTTGTCGCGCGTGTGCTACGAACATCCAGACCACGCTATTTGCACTGCTGCAGCCGATGTGTGTTGGGACGGTGTCATCCAGTTCTACGACGGCGAGTCTGGACCTGGCGGTAACAGAAACAGATTTGACATCACCTTCCCGTGCGAGTCGGGAGATGACTTGTGCTACAAGGAATCAGGGCTCATCGAGAAGTACCTTAATCTTCCACATGTCTTCAAGGCCTTGGGAGTTCCAAGCGAGCTGACAAAATACGCGATTTACTCCATGAATGTGTCCAACGCCTTTGATTCCGGATTTGACGTCCAAACTAGTACTCAATCACAGATCCTATACCTGCTCAACCATGATGTGGATGTGCTTATGTACCAAGGTAACCTTGATCTCGCGTGCAACACAGCTGGAAACCTGAAATGGAGCAACAGCATGCCCTGGAAAGGGCAACCGGCGTATGTTGCGCAGCGACCAAGGGCCTGGGGTGCATGGGGGAAGGAGATTGGCTGGTACAAGGAGGTCAAGATTCAGATGGGCAGCACTGATAAGAAGACGACATTCTCGTTCGCTACCGTTGATGGAGCTGGGCACATGGTAGGTCGCTAAACTCTTCAAGATTTCAAGTTGCTAACAGTGATGGCAGGTGCCCCAAAGTAAGCCGAAAGAAGGGCTGGAATTGATCAATAGGTGGTTGAAGAAGCGAAGTTTTGATGGTTAATCTCATTTATTGTCCTTGATATACGGTCACGATATGCCCCGTCTGAGACTTGGACAAGGGAATGGGTCCTGGGCATCGGACCATAGGGTAATGTGAGTCTAGCTTGAGGTCAAGAAGAAGACGACCACCGTATTAATGAGACTTGAAAGTTCAACCTAGACAACTCCTTGCGATTAGGGAACGAGACTCTGCATCATGTTCAATTGAAACTGGTAATATTAGGTTGAAGACAATTGTTATCAACGACTTGGGCGCGAAACAGTAGACTAAGTAGCTTCTAGTATAGATGCGGCCACCTTATCCTATCATAAGAGTTGACTGCTCAAGACTAAATAATAAAAATAAATAAACGAGTTTAGCAGATATTATGGTGGTACTTTACCTAATATCCAGGACCAGTCAGCAACACCCCTGAAGAGATCGACACACCGCATATCAGCTTGAATTGAGTGGCAGCCCCTCAACTCTCTTTACACACTGCTCATTCAACCCACCACCTCAAAAATGGCAGAGCTGAGCAACCTGGAGCCAAATACATCAGTGAATATCACTACCCAGGTCGGCAACGCTGAATTCATCCAGTCTGAACCAGACGCTGTCGTCATGAGAGACGATAATGTTGCCGAAGCTACCAAGGATATCGACGTGCCTTATCCAGCAGGCGTCAGATTGTGGTTAATCATGCTCTCTGTAGTTGCTGTTCTCATTCTCAGCAGCATAGACATGAATATTGTGGCCACTGCAGTCCCAAGTATTACCGATCACTTTCACACCGTGGCGCACGTCGCATGGTACTCTTCTGCCTTCAGACTCTGCGTATGCGCATTCCAATTCGTCTTTGGGAAGGCATACAAACTCTTCTCCCCGAAACGAGTGTTTCTCCTCGCAAACGTCATCTCGATCATAGGGTCTCTGCTCTCTGGCTCTGCTACGTCGTCTACTATGCTAGTGGTTGGAAGAGCCGTTGCTGGGCTTGGATCTGCTGGACTATTCGCTGGATGTTTTGTAATTGTTGTGCAGTCAACAAATCTCCGTCGACGGCCAATGTTCCTTGGAATTATGGGCGCTGTCGAAGGACTGGCTACCATGGCGGCGCCTTTACTTGGTGGCGCCCTTCAGACAATCAGCTGGCGTTGGTGTTTCTACATCAGTGCACCAACAGGATTTCTCACATGTGTCTTGATTATGTTCTGCCTATCTGATCCTCAGAAAGCACACGAAGACAGATGCATGAAACTCAAGGACAAGATGACCCAGCTTGACCTCTTGAGCAACTTGCTTCTTCTCCCCACACTGACCAGCCTCTTCCTTGCCTTCTCCTGGGCTGGCACAAAATATGCTTGGAATAGTGGCCGAGTTATTGGGTTGCTGGCTACTTTCGCCGTACTTCTACTCGCCTTCATTCTTCAACAAATTCGTCGAGGCGATTCAGCAGCTCTCCCTCCTCGTTTGATGAAACATCGCAGCGTAGTAGCTGGTTTTATCTTCATATTCTGTATCAACAGCACTGGTGTAGTTCTTGAATACTACTTACCGACGTATTACCAGATAGTACGCGGATACACACCGGTGAAGAGCGGATACATGATGCTCCCGATCATCATTGCTGCAACCATCGGTTCACTCATCCATGGAGCTGGCACAAGTACCTTTGGCTACTACGCACCTTTCATGCTATTTGCCTCTGTGATCATGCCTATCGCTGCAGGACTCATCACTACGTTCAAGGTCGATACTGGCTTCGAGCGACTCATCGTGTACACAGCCTTATCTGGATTGGCCTACGGGATAGGATTTATTGGACCTCAAACAGCTGTACAGACAGTTCTACCCGACGAAGACGTCCCACTCGGCTTATCGATCATGTTATTTGCGCAGTCGTTTGGTCCAGCTGTGACTGTCCCCATAGCACAAGTTCTCTTCACAAATCGTTTGTCGACCAATCTCAAAGGCCTTGTACCGGGCCTGAACCAGACGAACATCAGCAACAGTGGACTCTTGGAGATGGTAGCCAATGTCCCACCATCCGAGTCTCGAGATGTGCTTGTGGCCATTGACAAAGGCCTTGGACAAACGTGGTATCTAGTCGTCGGGCTTGCTTCAACGGCTATTGTTGGGAGCCTGATGACCGAGTGGCGATCAGTGAAACATAAGCGTGAATAATTATTTTTGGAGGCGTCAATGGTATGGATGGAACAGTGCACAGTCTCGGACGCCATTGGTACCAGTCAAGAATTTTCAGAGCTTTACCTAAAGTGGTCTAACTGTACAAATAGATATTTGATTAAAAGGAGTGTTATGTAAGTTATAAGAGAACTCTCTCTGGTCATGTTGAGCCTGTCAGGAGAAGAAGAAGGAGAAAAAAAGAACGTCCCTTGCCAGCAAAATGAAAAGCCATGCAACCACTTCTAATACCAAACTCCAAGTGTCACAAAACAATAGCAAAAACAAGTTTAATCCTTTCCAGGGTACTTTCCGGGGTACCATTTGCCGTCGTCGTACTCAGTCTGAGGCTTGCCCTCATACTTTCCAGGAGCCCACTTCCCATCATCGTTGCGCTTCTCATTCTTGTCGTTCTTCTCAGGGTGGTATTGACCATCATCGAAGCCAGTGTCTCCGCCCTCATACTTTCCTGCTGTTTGTTAGGGATGTCGCCCTCGCTTAGAGAGTACAGGGACTTACCAGCTTCCCATTTTCCGTCATCTTTGCCAGTATCTCCACCTTCGTATTTGCCAGGGGACCAGCTGCCATCGTCCTCACGCTTCTCCTTTCCGCCAGGATACTTGCCTGGATACCATTTTCCATCATCGTACTTGGTCTCCGGCTTTCCCTCGTACTTTCCGGGAGCCCACTTGCCGTCATCATTGCGCTTCTCCTTGTCTCCTGGGTATTTTCCAGGGTACCATTTGCCATCATTGTACTTTGTTTGGGGTTTTCCCTCGCTGTAATACTGTCAGTTTGTGTTTCAAAAACTCGCCTCTAGGGGAATGCTCACTATTTACCAGGGTACCACTTCCCGTCGTCGCGCTTGTCCTTACCATCCTTCTTAGGATGATATTTGCCGTCATCGAAGCCGGTACCAGGTCCCTCGTATTTGCCTTTGACTTATCAGTACACTACTCAAAGCCCCGGTGGTCATGGATGCATACCAGGAGCCCACTTTCCGTCATCTCGGCCAGTATCACCGCCCTCATATTTACCTTGTTTTGTCAGTAGGAGATAGCACTGGATATTGGTCAGACGTACCAGGTTGCCAAGAACCATCATCGGCAGGCTTCGTAGTGGGGAGAGCCAAAACCGTGGCAGCAAAGGCGAGGAGAGTGTAAGAGTAACGCATGTTGAGATGAGGACGACAAGTGCTATGAAATAATACGTGTATGAGATATAATAGATGTGAAACTAGAATATTGTAGCGACTGAAGTTGTTTGAAAGAGATGTTCAAGCGATAGTGAGAAGGTTGGAGCGAAGGTGATTGAAGCTGTTGTTTGAGGACGTGAGATGTTGATAATGGATCGGAGTTATTATGAGGGAGTCATCTGCATGTTATATACTTAGAAGACTCGCTACCTACATGATCTTGACTTTGGACTTACTGTCTAGTCTGATGGTGGCTGGCGGACCACCCACTACTGAGTCCATGACATAACGGCGCAAATTTGGGGATCGGGAGCAAGTAGGGCTGAGCCGCAGCTTGAGGAACCTCATGGCCTTCACAATGTCCCACGGCGATTTAGGTAGGGAACTATTTTCGGATGTCCCGAAATCTTAAACAAGATACTCCAAGCTGCTGCGCCCCATCGCAGAAAATAGACCGCGGTGTTAGCTGCTGGGCACAGCAACGTCACACTCACTGTGGCCTTGGGTTGCCTTTAGGCCCTGCATGACATTCCGTCGCCTCCGAGACAGTAGGAACTAGAACCGAAAAAGGTGTGGCATTCACCGTAGCTTAGAAGAGCTTTACCCCGCGAGATCGTGACCCGGAAAAGGTTGGCGTTGGGGCTGAGGAGCTAAAGCTGGTGTCAAGGTCAGCTGTGCCACCGCCTCTATTCTCATAGGATGTTGGATCTGTGTGCTGACGGCCGAAAGTACCGACTTTAGTAATCTTTTTGAAAGGACCCAGTCCTTCTCGTAAATGCTGACCATCTTGAAGTAAATGTGAGGGAACTTGGGTTGCGAATCACGCGAGATTTTGCTGCTGTACTTCGCAAAGGCAACGCCTCAAGACCAAAAGTCTCAGCTTGGAAGCGGGGTGCCTAGCTTCCATTCGCTGTGTAAGTGTCGTTGAAGTGCTAAGAATCGGAGCAAGCCAAGAATAAGCTCAACTCAGCTCAGCCCAGCCCAGCCCAGCCCGCCCCGTTATATGGGTAAGCTTAAAATAAACCAGTTGCATTGCTCAGCCCTACCAGCTTGGACCTCGTGAAAATAGCCAAGCCGTGAGCTAGCCATGCTTAGTTGTCTTTTGGGGAAGTACAAGAGGTCTCGATCATGAATACGCCTTACCACTTGAAATGGCGGAGACCGAAGGCGCGATTAAGAAAGCCTCGTAATGAATGAGGGTGTGAGGTACCAAGAAATGCAAAAGGGGCGTCAAGAAGACGGGATCATTCGCAAAAAGGTCCGAGAAACGTTCAAGATAATAACAGTCTTGAAGAGCGTTTGATGTTTTGATGAAATCTGCAATAAGAATAGTTGAACGGCCTTGTGTGTCATTGGTGAATGTAATTTCTCTTTGGGGTTTCCTTACCGTATGGCGATGGTCATTCCGATACCTGCTGACAATTCCCACAAATTGACTTATCGTCGATGACACCATCTGCAAGTCTGACAGCTCATCGATTCCGCTCCGCCTCGATGTCATCCCCTACCCTTTTCTCCACGTATGACTATTTCATTGGTTCTACAGACACTGTTCGAGCAGAATCGAAGCTTTACAAACGATTATCGTCATGTTTCAAGTTGAGATATAGGTTGAAGCCAGGAGCTAGCACTACACTGGGAAGCAAATTGTGCCATCTAAATTCAATCCAAACAAGGTTTCCAGAAAAGAATGGCCAGAAACATTCGGCTGCATTGCCAAGGTCTGTAAGCTGGGTACTTGAGCATTCGATCTCAATGCTGCTATTGTGGGAGCTGTTCCGCATAGCTGATAAGTAAATTACCCTGTCTCTCTTGGGCATTGTAGAGAGGAATACTCCCATTCAATTTCTCCGGGACAATCTCTCCCAGAGCTGAAACAGAGGTCTCGTCAACATAGCTGAGATAGCTCTATCCTCGCTGCCTCAAGAGGTTTCGGCCTCATGCTAATATAAATAATGAGAATAAGCTCCAGGCTTTAAAGATCAATATCAAATAACACGATCTCCTGCCTCATGCATTGCACTAGTGAGCGGGCTATTCAAATACCAGTTGATGAAGAAACATGGTCTCTCCAGTGATAAGTGGCGTCACGACTCGACTGATGCTGCATCATATCGTCCCCTTGGTCTGTATCACATCCTTGTGTGTTCATGTTCCCTCTTTTGTCCCCTTGCTAGAGGTTGAGACTTTCTCGCATATGAACCACAACTTAGTCCTACTATCATCTGTAGGTTTGATCGTCATACAAGCTCTGAAGCACATTGGTCAAATTGTTGAGTCACTCAAATCAAGTAACACCGCCTGATGCACGACATCTCGGCAGTGATTCAATCTACGGCACAAGTATAAATAACGAAGCTCAGCGGGTCTTGGCACCAAACTGAAACCTGCAAGCACTCAAACTCGACTGACTTATATAATAGCGACAACAATGTGTATAATACTGCAGATCGTCTATCTGTGCTCTTTTTGCAACAGCCCCATCACAAACCGAACGTTCTATCGGTACTGCGAGCAGCCAGGGACGGAAGGTTTTTGCGTCATCAGCTCGCGGATACTTATGAGGTCACTGAGCTGGCAGTACTGCCGGCGGTGCAATACTAATTATAGAGACGACCCCATGCTGTTAGACCTGCCACTATAAGCATTGTTATTGCGGAGGGGATTGGAGGATGGCAGGGAATGGGTGGGTGAGGGCTCAGATTTTGACTTGTGCTTCGATTGTCGAGAAGCTGCTCCATACAAGATCCAAAAACAATGGGAATAGATAAAAATTAGTTAGAATTAGTCCATGCGCTGAATAAGGAGTAGAGCATTGGTTTCGCAACGCAACTGAATTATCCAAGTGTTACAATCAACCAAGTTTAGTGGCTCGTGCTTGTTATTGCTCCACCTTTTCTCGATTTTTGGTCTGTAAAGCACTGGCTCAGCGCGGCCCATTCCAGCCCCTCCTATTCCATACCATTTTATTTCGTTTTCGCCTTATCGCGACGCGATGAACCAGTACCAACGCTCTGATTTCAACTGCAATGGCTTTCCCTGACAGCTCCCCCGGCACATCAGAGACAGATCCTACATATCACACTCTTCAGACTCCAGCGCAACGATCTACAGCGCTCAAAATCAAGCGATACGCAGGTCAATTCCCATGGGAAATTGTACCTTTCTGCAGCAAGACCACATGGACTCAAGGCGTCCTTGACAACTTTGCCGAACTCCTCATCAAAGTCTTCTCGGGCCAACTTAGTAGTTTGGACACGAGAAGGCTTCGATCTGTTCTCATGAGCAGTGTCGAACGGAAAGACCTCGACAAGCGGCAAATTCTCTTGCAGAGCGATGTCGCCCACGCTCTCGCTGAACTTAAGAGATCAGACTCACGCCATGACAGCAAAACGCCGAAATCTGCCAGGAAGAGGGGGCGGCCTCCTTCCACAGCTAAGCAGCCGGAGTCCGTGAAACGTGTTCGAGTCGAACAAGAAACCCCACGCGTCGTGACGCGCTCTTCCAGAAGATTAAGGGGAGACAGTTCGATTAACGTGACACCGCTCTCTCCTGAGACACCTGTGCCTAGAAAGGATGTGGATGAGGGCCCGACTATCGCGGTAATCGATGACACGGATATGGAAGATAATGCCGCAGAAGACGACCAGGTTGCTCCTGCGATCGACGAAGAGCTTCAAGAATCAGCCAGGCAGAACGATTTTTCAAGCGATTATCATGATGTTGAGGAGAGCATTCTTGATACTGCTCCGACACCGACACCGACACCTTCATTTGCTGAGGGCCTTAATGCCTCGTCAGCGCGCAGGATTCAAGTAGCTGTGCTAGACATGACCGATGAGGAGCTCGGTAATCGACTCCGCCAGAACCTGTCTCTCATCGCCACCAGAATGCAGGATGCTAGAGATCGAAGACAGGTCGAACTAGAAGCGGTTCACGAAGAGGCGAAGCATTTTTCTGAGAAGGCCAACCAGTTACTCGATGATATGCTAGAATCACTTGAGACTCTCCGCCTAGCTCATGGAAGAGCTACGGCAGAAACTGATAAAGCACGTGTGAAACATGAGAAAGCTACTGCCTTAATCAAACTGGCCCAGGAGCTTGGGGCTGACGGCGCCATGGAAACACTCCTCCAAACCCTCGAAGAAGCCCAAGAAGGCCGGGAGAGTGCTAAGGCTGCGCAAGAAATCACGTTACAGGAGATTTCAAATAGGCGCAAAGAGATCGAAGCGGCTAAGCGAGCAGCTGACGACGCCAAGACCAACCTTTTTGAGGTAGATAAGCTGTTGACCAGCTTCATGAACGAGCAGCTCCAAGAGCACAGGATTAACTGCACCATCACCATGGGGACGGATGCGTCGAACGAAGACGGAAACCCTTTTGGAGACTTGACTTTTGAATTGGCGGCTACTATACGTCAGCAAACGAATGGGGAAGAATCGGAATGAGGTGACGGATGGTCGTTTGAGTGTGTTTGTATCAGCGGGATATCCTGAGTATGGATTTATATGAAAATAGTATCAATTTTGGTACCTGGTTCTCTCAAGGGCTTGCCATTATTGCACATAGTTTTAGTAATAGATCGTACCTTGGTGGAAACACTGCCGCATTAGAAATGCCCGTGTTTCTCTGGTGTCCAGGTTGATTGCACAGGTACGTACCCACAGTTATCAACATACAACTTTGGCACCGTGGCAACTTCTGTTAGCATCAACAACCCCTCCTCCACCAACAAGTGACACTTCATTCACCAATCCCCCATCTCCGAAAGCAAAATGATCAAACTCGTCGCATTCGATCTCGATGGCACTCTCGCAGAGAGCAAGCAGCCTCTCCTCGATTCAATGGGCGAGGCTCTAGCCGATCTCTTGAGCGTTGCCCACGTTGCCGTTATTTCAGGCGGTGACTGGCCTCAATTTCAGAAACAAGTCGCAAGTCGTTTGCCGCCTCGAGCAGACCTTTCCAAGCTTTGGCTGATGCCGACTACGGGCACTAAATTATACACTCACAAGGGCGACGACTGGAAGGTGGAATATGCCGAGTTATTCAGCGAGGAGCAGAGAAAGAACATCATCAAAGCCTTCAACGATTCCCTCGACGCCACGGGTTTTCAACCTGAACAGACTTGGGGTGAGCGTATTGAAGATCGTGGTAGCCAAATCACTTTCTCCGCTCTTGGCCAGCAAGCGCCCGTTTCAGCCAAGGAGATATGGGACCCAGACTTTGCAAAGCGAAAGGTCATCCAAGCCGACCTGTACAAGAGACTTCCTGATCTATCCATCAACATGGGTGGCGCAACTTCTATCGACATCACACAGAAGGGTGTTGACAAGGGCTATGGATTGAAGAAGCTCTCGGCGGCGAGTGGGATTCCATTGGAGCAGATCATGTTCATTGGAGATGCCATCTTCCCAGGCGGCAACGACTATCCTGCCAAAGAGCTGGGACTGCATACCGTGCGTGTCAAGAATCCAGATGGTACTTTGGCTGCTATCGCTGGCATTGTTGCTTGCCTCAGTGAGACGGGGCCTCTCAATTGAATCGACATAGGGCTCTACGGTCGTCTATGACAGGTCCGTCTGCTCGACAATATAGAGTTAGATGTGTTTCTATATATTTATTGGCAGAGAACAGGATAGTCCATGCGCTATATAGCCGATCCAAAGTGTCGTGAGGGAATTTGCCTACAACGCCGCATCCACCATCTGTTAAGCAAGTGGTCTTATGAACATTGACTGTGCTATATATCTTTGGATAACCCCAAGGGTTTAGTGGATAAACGAATAGATTCCGTCAGATCGTTAATACTGGATAGCACAGCAAAGACCCTACACCTCAAATCTGGATACCGCACAAACTAAATCTTTCCAGACAGAGCCGGATAAGCTAATAACCCTAATCATCAACATCTCTAGGCTCCACCGACTCCTTCAACTTCTTGTACTCCTCAATACTCATCGGAACAAACCTAGTTGGTCTTGTAATCGGCGTGAAACTCTCGCCATGGTCATTAAACTCCTGCAGCCTCTTCCTAGTCAGCTCCCGGCTCGCATTAACGCTGTAAACTTTGACACGATGACAGCTGCTGGTGACATGCAGACCCCAGTTCCAGCTGTGTCTGACTTCCATTGGTTGCGTGTTGAGACTGTTATCCCAGCATCGAACAACGAGCTCCATCCAGCCTTCGTGGTCACATGGCACTTTGCCTGTCCAGGTACGCCAGGCGAATTTGTGCTTCGGGGACATGTTCTCGACGGGTACTTGATACCAGACGTAGCCTCCGTCTGCTGAGATCTCTACTCGTTCTGGCCAACGGCCGCCACCCGAATATGCCCAACCTGGAATCGTCAGCTGTCGTTTTAAGATTCAACGAGATGAGATTTACCTTTAACTTCGATTTCTCCATCGTGGATGACGACTTCCTTATTCAATGGAGACATGATGGCGCTGCTCACAGGCATTTCCTGAATCTGAATACCCACTGTGAAATATCAGCAACGGACTCGTACAAAGAATCAGACAGCTTACTTGTAGGTAACTGATTGTGCTTTCCAGTTTGCTGCTGGAAGTATAAATACTCCCTGCTTTGCACTGGCGCAAGACTAGGTGTCTCAATAGCCTTAATTCGGTACAACCACTTGCAGCTTCTCGCCCCGATATATCCCAATACCACTGCACGCAAAGGAAAGCCGTGGATCTTTGGCAGTGGCTTGTCGTTCATCTCCCAAGCCAGGATGACTTCGTTGGCCTTGACCTTTGACCAAGGCACAGAAACAACATAGTTCATGCACTGGCCTGCCTTGAAGTATGTGTCTGCACCGTATAGCTCGAGATGCTTGGCACCATCTTTGAGGCCGCCGCAACGCTTGATGACTTTCTTCAAACTTACACCCGTCCATTTGGCAGTGCCGATAGCGCCTTCAGCCCAAGGGGCGTTGATCATCTCGTCGCCTTCTCCAGGATACTCGACGATCTGTTCAAGTCGTCGGGTGCCACTGCACTGGAGGGTAACAAGTTTGGAAACTCGCGGAAAAAGAGATTCATCTTGAAGGTCGGCGAGTGTTAGCGTTTTCGGGTGGTTGACTAACCCATCGAGACGAATGTCATAAGCGCTTGGGTCAATTTCCGGAATGCCGCCATGGTTGCGAACGAAGTGTAGCTCGTTAGGCATGATATATTCCTTGGTGAGAAGGCTCTTGGGTGCCTCTCCGTTGTACGGAAACTCCAACAGATGAAGCATGTTGGGATGTTTTTCCTGTCAAGATTGATCAGTCTAGTCAACAGCTCGTAGCATTTTCAGAGGCTACCTTGAGAACATATTCCCAACTTATGTCTGGAAGCTTTGTCAAGACTCCTCCGATGGCCTTGTGCCACAATTTCCAACGCTTGCCCTCGAGAACAGGGTTAGTAGCAGGAAGAGGCTCCAGCTGGAATTCTGGTGGGGGAGGAAATAGGAAGCGCGAAAAGCGCTGCTGAGCTTTGGCTTTCTTGTCGGGGTAGTCTTCCCACTCGACGTAACCTTTCCAGCCTGGTCTTTCGTCTTGCACGTCAAGGTCAGGATCTTCTGAAAAATCCGAATCACGAAGTTGTTCAGAGTCGGAGGGATTTAGAAGGGCTGGCTCAGTGTTGACTTGAAAGCTGCTCTGATTACGAATGCTCATACGAGCTGCTTCGAGACCTTGCTCTAACTTCCACTCATCGGGGGCCTTACAGACATTACTATAAGTTGTAGACTATCGCGTTGAGATGTTACTCACCTGAGTGTGGGATTGAGAACCACGATGTGAAAGTTCTTTAAACATGGTGATCACTTCACACAACAACGACAGTTGTCAAGGTATAGTGCAGGTAGGAAAAGAGGTAACAAAAAAGGGATTTCAATTCATCATACACAGATAGCCTACAACAAAAGACACCAAATTCTTGTGGTGCTTATCAAAGGCATCCAATCGAATTGATCATAATGACGCCAAGACATGGTGATTAGATCGTCAGCATCGATGAATCCACTTTGAAGTGGACTCTAACTGTGGAAATCCGGGTTTTAGGCACTGGAACTGGACGAAAATGCAACGCTCAATCAAGATAATATTTTGGCGGGCGAATAGGGCAGATGCACTGACGTCTTCGATATTTCGGCAGCCGAGGCCAGTTGGGTACCACCTTGAGATGGATGCCGCCCTCAACACGTTGCACATGCGATAAGTAATTTCTTCGTAATCAAGAAAGCGCTAAATTTGGTGGCCTTTGTGCAAGACTTAAGCTTGTGACTCGGGCACTTTAGTGACGGACGGGCCTGTCGATCGGGCTGAATTAGCAGGTCTATTAAAAGACATCCAATTCAGAAGCACAACTTCACCATTCGGCGATAGCGACTCTGGACTCAGTATTCTCTCAAAACATCAGTGCCAACTCCATCTAGATTGATCTTAACCAAGGCGAAGACCGAAACCGTCCGTTGATCCAGCCTACTTTGGACGTTTTGACCCCCTAGAGCATTCCACAGCCGCGCACTTCTACCCGTCCAGCCACCATTCAAAATTCCGACCCTTTTCCAAAACCGGAAATCAAGGAATGCCATTTAGAAATGTCCCTTGCAATTTGAGTCTTTCTGTAACGTGTGGCGGTGGGTACCAGGGGACTGTACGGTGGCTCAACGGTTAACAGTCGACGATGCTTCTTTTTAATCCACAGAATGCTAAACTTAATGGATGCTTAGCACATGTTTTGTTATTATCATACTTTCACCCAAACTCTATATAGAATTGAAGAATGTTAAAAGTACGCGTATGCTCTTCACATGTGTCGCTAAATGTGATGATTAAACGTAGTCGCATATTTCTTTTACAAGGCCGTAATCAAAGCTTCCTACGACTCATATCCTACCCTATAGAAAGATTTCAGCTGTACGGAATTACTCATCTGGCCGTTTTTGGACGTAAGAAATCATGTCTCGGGTTTACGGACATCCCGTGGTAATCCAGCCTTCGCAGAAACTGTCGCGGGCACGTGTCTCAGACCCAGCCAGCTAGATGAATGGTGTCTCACGTTCACGTCCAAAAGCGACAATGTCTTTGTAATGACACATTGCCAGATTTCGAGATCTCTTCAGTTTGATCACTCGACTCCCAGCCACTCTGTCGACTTCTCATGTGATGAGAAAATTTGATTTCTTCGTCATGACCTTGCACAATGACCCAAGTGTCTCAATCTTGACCCCTATGACTATCCCCAACCACTCTGTCGATTGTACATGCACCCTTGGACCCTTGACGGAACACTACCTACCGAGACCGTGACGTTTTTGCATGACTCTCCCGAGACTGTGACGTGATATTGTTTCCGTTGTTGTTGAGGCTGAGATGCCGTTATTGAACCCTTTTCTCTAAGGGGGCTCCGAGGACCTGGTCTAGTCCGCCACTAAACCCAACCCGCAATCCAGTCTAAGTCGAGACGCAACTGCACGCTTGGCATGAAAGAACCATAGTTCCGACAAGAAAAAGTGTATAAAACTTATTGAGAGCCTCCTCCTTCTTCTTCAAATGGTTCCTCATCATACTTCTCTTCAACACATATCCCCCCAAGCTTCAAGGCTTCTCTGTGCACACTGTCTCTCAAACGTTTATACCTTCACTCACAACATGAAACTTTTCGACACTCTCGCTACAGCCTTGGGTCTAGCTGGTCTAGCCCAAGCTCATATGGAGATGACTTCTCCTGCTCCTTTCAAGAGCAAGTATAACCCCAACGCCGGCGGAGACATCGACTACAGCATGACCTCCCCTCTCTCAGGAAGCGGAAGCAATTTTCCCTGCAAGGGATATCACTCTCTTTTCGGCACCGCGGCCGGTGCACCCACTGCGACCTGGAAGGCCGGCAAATCTTACAGCATTAGCATCGCGGGCGGTGCGGATCATGGCGGCGGCAGCTGCCAGGCCTCGCTCTCTTTTGATCGCGGTTCTACCTGGATCGTCATCCAGTCCTGGATCGGTAACTGTCCTACCGCCCCTTCATCTGATTTTACTTTCACTCTTCCCCTCGACACACCTGCTGGGGACGCTATATTCGCCTGGACTTGGTTCAACAAAATTGGAAATCGCGAGATGTACATGAATTGCGCTGCCATCACTGTCAAAGCAACGAAAGGCACACCAAAGACAGCTCTGCGAAAACGACCTGCTATGTTTGTCGCCAACGTTGGAAACGGATGTGGAACCCGCGAAACCGTGGACTTGATGTTTCCCAACCCTGGGCCTAACGTTCTTCTCAAGTCTTCCAACACAGGGCCGCCGGTCGGCAACTGCACAGCTGGTCCTGGAGCCCAAATTCCCTCTCCCACAAAGACTACCAAGAAAGTAACTACAACTCAAGTTACAGCTAAACCCACTGTGTAAGTGAACCCCATGACTTTGATTGTGACTGTTCTAATTTGTGACTGCAGACCCGGCGGTGTATTCATTACTGCCCCTGCAGTGACTACGAAAAAGACGACTCTCAAGTCAACAACTCGAAAGACAACAACTACACCCATCAGCCCAGCGCCAACCAAGCCAGCTGCAGGTGTCATCACCCCCGGCACTGCTTGCAAACCCGAAGGGTACTGGAACTGCATCAAGACCGGTACAGCATTCCAACGATGTGCCTCTGGAACATGGTCCGTCGCAATGGCAGTTGCACCAGGAACAAGATGTGTTCCGGGCCAGAGTATGGAGTTTACCATCGAGTACGCATGATGAGACACGGCTATTTATGATTTTTCTCGTTTTCCTTTGTCAAGATGTATGGATATCTACGACGTTCCCTATTTTCCTATTTTGAGATAATATTTATGACACTCTTTATTTTTCTTATGTCGCGATTCCTAGAGCACTAGAGTATTGGATAGAATTAAGGGGAGGAATGATGTTTATGTAGTAATGCTGGGTTTTACTATCACTATCTTTAAATAGCTCGAATATCGATATCACTTGTCTGCCGGTCCGACAATGTATGTTCTGGATTCCTTGTAAATTTCTCAAAAAAGCAATGATAAAAGTACATATGTCTACAACAATTGAAAGACCTGATTGGGATCTAATGTTTCCAGTATAAACTGGAACCTAAAAAAGAAGCCAAAAAAATCTAGATCCGAGATTATGCTTCACCGACTGGTAATAAAATCATTCGCCTGCATGATGTAACAGACATCCCTGTGTCGTACTTCACACGGACCCCAGGGCCCTCTTATGCTAGGATCATGAGTGATTTTTCACCGATATGCGGGGCTACAATAAACTGCCTGAACTCACCTTTGACACTGTGATCTGCCTCGGCTCACTCTACTAGTTTACCAAATTTTGGCAACGACTATCATGGCTTCGCCACTGACTTTTGTACAAGAGCCGATCGAGCCGATCGCCCAGGATCAGCCGGCTGAAGATGAGGATGAGTTTGAGACGTCAGACTTTGATTCGGCGACTTTATCTTCAAGCTCAACAAGTTTGAACACGAGTATCTATCAACATGCTTTTGAGAATGGAAGGCGGGTATGTTAAAAAGTACGATTTCGGATCAAATATTTTACTGAGACTTTTATAGTACCATCAGTACCGTCACGGAACGTGAGATACCACAAGGATTTGGCGATATCAGGCTGACCTCTTTAGCTATCCCATTCTCAATGACGATGCCGAACAGAACAGAGACGATATGAAGCATGCGATGATGTTGGAGCTTACTGAGTGAGTAAATCCTCCAATATATAGACCGGGACTTGAATCTGACAGTACAAGTGGCAAACTATTCTTCTCACCGGTTAAAAATAATCCTCAAAAGATCATCGATCTGGCTACAGGAACCGGGATTTGGGCCATCGATGGTAAGTGTATCCTTGGCCTCATCGAACTCTTGGACTGACTACCAAGTCGCCGAAAAATTCCCCAGCGCTTCAGTCATCGGAGTTGACCTCAGTCCCATTCAACCCACGTGGGTTCCCCCGAACCTTAGCTTCTTCGTCGACGATATCGAAGACGATTGGATGCACGGCGACGACTTTGACTTTGTGCACATGCGCTGCATCAGTCCGTGGTTGAAGGATCAAGTCAAGGTGCTTCGTCAAGCTCACGAGTATGACACCCCGAATATTCTCCCGTGGTTAACGCTGACAATGCTCTAGCCACATGAGACCTGGTGCCTGGGTCGAGATCCAAGAGCTCGATGCACGCGCAAACTGCGATGATGGATCGTTAGCAGCAGATGCGCCACTCGCCAAGTTCTTCGACACAGTTGAGAAGGCGGTCGCTAGCTTTGGCATGAAATTCCGCGCGGGCGAGAACCTGCGTGAACCCCTCGAAAAGGCTGGATTCACCAATGTGAGCTGCAGGGTTCTCAAAGTCCCTATCGGAACGTGGGCAAAGGTGAGTCCCATTTCTTGTGAGGTATTACGGCTTGCTGACATGTTACAGGATAAAAAGCTCCGCCTCATTGGTCTCTATCTAAAGACTGCTGTGAATGACATGTTCGGGGCCATGGCGGCCAAGCCACTCCGCAAGATTTTGGAACCCGAGGAGATTGAAGTTTTCTTGGCTGATGCACGAAAGGATTTGAATAATTTAAGCATCCATTCTTACGAGAAATATTATTTTTGGATGGGACAGAAGCCTGAATGATAGACTTTTTTAGATGAGAGATGTGGAGAGGGACTTGACCTTGCTAGGATAAGGATTAATTCTTGACGCAGCTTTTGTACCTATACAAGCGTTTACAAAGAAGTGATTGCTTTTTATTCAAACACTGTAGAATTAGTAGTCCAAGTGTAGACCGAAGACTCCGCCCGTGTCAGTTGAACCGCCTCGTCCTGTGCAAATCGAGGGATACATAGCTTTGGGCTATTGACACAGCCCAAGGATTTCCATGAAATGCCATGTGGTGGGGTGTGAGTTTGATGACGACTGGATGTGGGTGAGAGGGACATTCACGGCATGAGCCAACTATTTTATTCGTTGCTGTAACGGGTGCAGGCGGGGCAATAACGATTTACCCTGAACTTTACACAACATGTCTCAGCTGAAGAGCAGTTTACATCCAATGCTAACAAGTCGAGCATCGACCTTTGTGTTGCCATAGCGAGAATCTATACTAAAGTATGTAGCCAGCTTGAGGCCGGGTGAGTGGATAACGATGTAGAGGCATCGTGTTGTATTATAGTAGTCTAGAGCTATGGACCCGGGTGAACGGAAGAGCGGCTGGGTGTGTCAGGCTGCTGTCGGTGACAGGCTCGTGCACATAACTCCAGGGCGTCGTTGGTAGCAAAAAAACATCGTGAATATGTCCTGATGAAGCTGAAAACCAAGCACTTCCCTTGTACAACGTCGATAAAGCTTAACAAGAATTGACTTTACAGACGTCGATTGACAGACCAGGCTCGTGGACCAACCTAATCCCTGTCGTTGCTGACATTCCAATGCCACTCCCAACCGGATACATGCTAACGCATTCCGGGCCCCACCGTGTCTTTGTCCTTTATCGTATCACTGTCTCCGAGTTCCCCTCACCCAAAATCCTTTTTCGGCGTTGGCTTGAGCCAATTTCCACAGATTCCCCGTCACCAACAAGAACAAGACCCAGTGTTTGCGTCTCCCACTGCCCGTTGGCTCTCTAGGACAACACTTCCCTCTCGGCCTGCATCATGTCTGAGCAGCCTTCATCTCCCACGCCTGCTGCGGATACGGCCCGCTCAGATCTAGCGTTGGCTGTTGAGTCGGCTCCGGCGCCGCAGCCAGATTTAGTGCCGGCTGCTGATCCACAGGTAAGAGGGCGAACCGCACGGTAAACCTCGTATTCCAGTACGTATCTGATTGGCGTTAGGACGATGAGAGCGAGACCGACTCTGCTGTTGGTGATGATGCGTAAGGCACTACCCGATCATCCCCCGGCCCTAGCTCATGTGTTGCAGCGCGAGCTCCACCGCTTCCATCACATCCAGTATTCTCGAGTACCGTACCATCCAGGGCAGGACGTTCCATAGCGACAGGCATCCGACCGAGTACTTTACTCCTAACGATGAGCAGCAGTCCGCCTCGATTGATATCAAGTGAGTTAGCCCACGACGAGGCTAAGAAGTCTTGCTGACCTTGTGCCTAGCCACCAGGCTCTGACTCTGCTTCTCGGCGGAAAGCTGTTCCTGGCTCCTGTCAAGCCTAACGTGCAGGTGAGTGCATACAATTTTGATCATATGACTTGCTGACACCCGACAGAAAGTGATTGACGTTGGAACTGGAACCGGTAAGTCTTGCATGCATATCTTCTGCTGAGCAGTGGCTGATCATTCATAGGTATCTGGGCTATGTGAGACACGCCTATCCTATATATGTTGTTGTGCTCGATACTCATATCTATAGTGACTTTGCGGACGAGTACCCCGAAGCTGAGGTTATCGGCTCCGACCTTTCCCCCATTCAACCTACGTAAGCAATCCTCCAACCCCCAAATCTCCATTATCCTCACCATCTCCAGCTGGGTTCCTCCCAACGTCAAGTTCGAGATCGACGACGCCACTCTCCGCTGGACCTGGGACAACAACACCTTTGACTTTATCCACATCCGCTACCTGTTCGGTGCCATCAAAGACTGGACTGCTCTCTTCAAGGAAGCCTACCGCTGCTGTGCTCCCGATGGCTGGATCCAGTCAGCCGAGGCCGATGTTCACATTCGCAGTGATGACGGAACGACTGACGACCTTGATTGTCTGAAGCTTTGGGCCAAGCTCTTTACTGAGGGCGGCGCCAAGCTTGGAAACTCTTTCTTCGTCCAAGAAGATGATCTGCAAGAGAAGGGCATTCATGCCGCTGGCTTCACCGATATCAAGAGCATCGAATACAAGGTGTGTGCGCCTCCTGATTGTGAAATTGATAGTTCTCTGACATACATCACAGTTCCCTATTGGTGGTTGGCCCAAGGACCCTGAGCTGAGGGAGGTTGGCAACTTCGTCCGTGCGACTCTGGAAAACGATCTTGAAGGTAACAATGCACCACGAGAATATTGCTTTGGCCAAACTGACGGAAGCTAGGCTATACCCTCCTCCTCTGGAAGACCATTCTGCGGTGGCCCGAGGACGAGTATCAGGTCTTCCTTATGGAGATGCGCAAGTTCCTCCGCAACCGCAAGGTCCACCCCTACATGACTGTCCGATATGTCTACGCTCGCAAGGCAGAGGCTACGTAAGAAGCGAAGCAACACAGCCGATTCGATAGGTGGAGGGGTAAAATTGATAATTTTCTAGCATTGAAATACTTGTATGGGCTGCTTTTGCTCTCGATATAGTCAGTGTATAAGTAGAGTCGCTTCATCCTAAACTGGCTTTGTTTCCAGACTTGTCCGAATCTTTCCCTGGGAAAACTTTCCTGCACCGTTGACCTTTTGCATTTAATCTCTTAGGCCACTGACCTCATTCCACTCCAATCTGAAGTACGATATTTGGACTTACGAGCATGGATACGCATGCAATAGTGGCTATGCAATGGCTGATTAAAAACTTGTTGATGTGAATCCTTTGCTTCCTTTCTGCTTTGTAAAATCGCTCCCTGCTGTCATTGTTTTTCTCTCTTATCAGTGCCTGTATCGTGATTGGGCTGTTCGGAAAGGAAGCTTTATGATTGGATCCAAAACCCCGATAGAGTCAGATTGGTTATCTTACTGATAGAAACGGTGGGATCAATACGTCGTGTTAAACAATGAACATATTGGTACCTTTGTCTTCCAGAAAAAATGCCTCAGACTTTGACGCTGGTGACTGGTGGAAATCAGAACACGTAAAACAATATCAATGTTTAGTGTCCTACCAGAAGGCTGTGCCACTGACCGGTGATCTTTATCGATGCGTGAGACGGGAGGTACTTTGTTCTAGATCTTGGACTAGGGAACGCTCGCCGGTGTGAATCATCCTATAAGGTTACATAGAAACACAATCTACCAAGGCCGGAAGGTAAGAAGCCGAACATAATCAAGCAATATATATAGCGATTACACCTTCATAAGACATTGGTTTCACGCATCGATCCCTCGTTGTCATCTTCGAATGATCCTGTCAAAATCTATTTGAGTAATATCTAGATACACCATCACAGAATCTAGCCGCGATGGCCAATTCCATCCTGTTTATGTCCTCTACAGAATCTGAACGTGTCCTGAAAACAGTTCAAAATCGCGTACAACAACTGGAGCAGCAGAAGGGTCAACCAAGACGTCATACATGCTTGGAAGATTTAATCGAGCAAGCTGTATCAGTTTCTTTGATGCAAGATCTGTCCTTCGCAGCCTTGGGTTTCGGCGCACCAAAAACCAAAGAAACCATGACAGTTTACAGCATCGGCAAACCATATTCCCCTTGCAAGGCCAGTATTGAAGACCTGCAGCCTATGAGGTTATCGGATCTGCGCATGGAGACACACCATAGAGGGCTCTTTCTTTCTCTGCGCCGTGTATCACCCGTTGCTATTCTTAAGGCATCCTCTTGGGCGGTAGTTCAAGGTCACTCATCGCAGGATGCGGAACGATTGGAGCTTTTTCTTCACAAGTCTCAACACGGGAGCGACATCCTGGATATGGTATCTGAGATGATTGTCAAGGAACCGTATTTCACGCTCAATAACCAAGGAGAGCAGACTATTCGCGTCGACCATCCATCAGACCTTATCATTACTGAGATCAGCGAAAGTCCCGAGGCGTGGCGGAAGCCAGAGCGCTGGACGGCCGAAGAGGCCATCTCCGCCGAGTTGTACAAGAAAAAAGGAAACAACGCACTGCTCAAGAAGAAGAACCTTCCACAAGCGTACTTCTATTATACAAAGGGACTGGAACTACTTACGAATGGAGGACGAGACGATACTCTTCGCAGCGATCTCCATCGAAATCGTGCCCATGTCAATCTTGAGCTTCAGCGGTTTGATGAAGCAAAGTCCGATGCCATATCTTCCATCACCAACGGGAACAGTGATGAACTGCGGCATCTTGACGCAAAGGCCTATAACAGAGCAGGTCTGGCGGCTTACGCGCAGGGCGAGTATGTGGAGGCCAGGCGATTCTTTGGACAGCAAGAGAGCCGTCAGCCGGGAGAGCGATATCCCATGGCATATATGCAAAGAATCTCTGTCAGACTTAGAGAGCAGACAAATGGGGTCTACAATATGGGGAATGTGGTCAATTCTCTATCTAAAACTGGAGGCAGACCTGATGTCGCCAGTTACAGCGGTCCCACTGCCATCAAGGATAGTCCTGGAGCCGGTCGTGGTCTGTTTGCGACCCGCGATATTCAACCAAACGAGATCGTCATCTGTGAGAAAGCTTTCTGCGTGGCATGGAGTCATGAGCCAGAAACTTTTAGTGCTCTGGTGTGCGATGTGCGAGAGGATGCTGCTTTGAAAGTCTATCCCACCGGACTACATAAAGCAGTTGTACAAAAACTTATCAATAACCCATCGCAAGTTGAGAATGTTCTGAATCTTTATGGAGATTACAAAGGGACAGGGAACAAACTGCTTGATGGCGTCCCGATTATAGACACCTTCCAAATCCACGACATTGTCCAGCGAAACGCCTTTGGACTTGGCCAACAAACCGAAGACGAGGACATCAGTAACGCCAGTACAGGTCTTTGGATCCGAGCATCATACATCAACCACTCTTGTGTTCCAAATACCAAGAAGGACTTTGCAGGTGATTTGCTCATCTTTCGTGCCACACGCAGAATTGCAGCCGGAGAAGAGATCACGCATAGCTACGATGAGTCAAGTGACTATGAAATGAGGAAAGCGGTTATTCGAAAAACGTGGAGCTTTGAGTGTCGCTGTCAACTATGTGTCGTGCAAGAGACGGAAACCGAGGATATACGCAAGAGGCGGCGAGAGGTGGAGGAGAAAGCAAAAGACTTCGCTGATAAAACCAATCCAGCTGGGGCGAGTGGGCTTGTGGTGAGACGGGCAAAGATGTTTCGTTCAGCACTTAACGAAACATATGATGCGAAAAAATACAAAGGGTTACCGCGTCGGGGGCTTGCAATGATAGATGAGTGGCTTCAGGCAGCTCACGTTAGGTAGTGTTGAGCTTTCAAATGTCAGGACTAATTAATCGAAGGGGTCAACTCACCCAATGATTTGCGCACCTTGTGACACCCTCCAGCTAACACAATGGCCTCTCTAAATTGGGTTGCATTGCGATATAGATCGAAAGAGTTACTGCATTTGGATGCATTGCCATGTGATGCCAAGGAAGCTCGAAAGAAATACCCAAAGGGTTTGAGCGAAGGATCAAAGATGCACAGGCTAAGCTGGATCGAGTAGCTGAGGTTTGTGGTGTGTACGAGGCACTCGACAAGGCATTAAGAGCTTTGCAGTGGAGACATAAGTAATTGCGATCATCATTTGTCCAAATCGAGGGTCAAGTATGAGTGTCGCTCTTTGATGTCGAGCAAGCCAAGTCTTGTCGAAGGTCATTCCAGCTGGAGTAGAGAGAACGGTTGTTTCATCAATGAGTGGGAGGGACAGAGCTTTGTTGTAGGGCTGTCAGCGACGCCGTTTCCTTGTGTGCGACCCCCTGTAGATCCACGTCACCACTGTGAGTCCTACCAGAGGCCTACAGAAGGTACTTACGGCACAGGCACAGGCCGAGAATCAGTCTGAGGTGATTACAGCTGAAAGTCTTGGCCCTTCTCATGATATATCTTTCATGCGCCAGTTCTTGATCTCACCAGTATTGCCGAACTATTAATTCCTATCTCTGCATCGATTAATTATCACAATCAACTACTATGACTCTCATCGACTCCGCGCAGCTCTGCGCCTCCATATCTATTCACGCTGCCTCCATCGCAGCGACAGCCAACAAATTGGCTGATAGCTTGAGCAGAGAGGATCCCAATGTCTTGCAACTCAATTTGATGGCTACATCACTTGATCAGCTCCAGCGCCAAGCTGCTCAACTCTTACAAACTTTGAATTCCACGAAAGTGGTCCCCACGCAATTACATGACGATATAGATCGCTTACTTGCTGCTTGCGCTGGCAGGATGAATAACATGCACCAGGACTTCACGGGCTTACAGCCGGCTGGTCTTCCTGTATTGAAAGGGTCAATCTTAACGGCGTATTCGAGCTATGTTATGATTCATGGTCAGCTTTTTACTCACTTCGTTGATACACTCAAGAGGTATGTCTTGTTACCCTTGGAAGCAAATGAGACTAACCACGTCTTAGCAACGACAGCGCTCAGCAAGATCAAAGCCTCATTCAACTGCCGAGGAGGCAAATCATCGAGCAGGCAGAAAGTGCCGCGCACTTAGTAGACAGGTCGAGGGCCATGCTGTCGAACTCCGACACTCACAAGATCTCTGTCCAACCAGACGATCTCCAAAGTCCTGTCACGAATACAACTAGTGCACCACCACCGTACATGTCTACAGCCACTTTTCCCACTTCTCAATGCCCAATTGATAATCCTGGGCGTCCCAAAGGATCCTCATTTTTCAGATCATTGACCTCGAGTCTCCGCTCTAAACCAGATCCGTTCACCTCGGCGCTATGTCAAGCAGTGATTCAAGGCGACGAGCAGCAGATTTCCGGTCTCATTTCACAAGGAGCCAGTGTCGACGGTCGCAACGAAAAGGGAGATACCCCTCTCAAGTGTGCCATCAGACATGATCGAGACGGAGCAGCCCGTTCACTTTTGTCAGCGGGAGCAAAGGTCTCAAGCAAAAGCTGGTCGGAGCTGCCACATCTGTTCCGGGCTGCTTCGCTGGGGAGCCTGAATGTAGCCAGAGTCTTGATCGAGTTTGGCGCGAGTGTTTATAGTAAAGCTGCTTCAGGGCAGCCGCACTTTGTTGAACTTATTACCAAGGGAAATGTCAATGTGGCCGGTATTGGCTTTCTTCTTGCGAATGGCGTCGATGCAAGAACCAAGGATATCACCGGCCAGGAAGTCATTGTGCCGGCTATCAAAAAGGGAAGCGTTGAGTTGGTGCGTCTTTTGATTGAACATGGCGCCGATGTAAATGCGAAGGACATTGTTGGCAATCCTGGTCTTGTTACAGCCGTCGACAGCGGTGATAGCAACATGACCGAATTGCTTCTCAACAAGGGTGCCAATTCTGATGCTCGCACTATCCTTGGCACAACTATCCTGGAACACGCGGTGGGAAAGAGACGATTTGAGATTGTCAAAAAGTTTCTTGCATACGGCGCCAACCTAGGAGGCACAGATGCGCATTCCCAACCCATCCTCATCAAGATCCTCAGAGATGCTCTTCTGAAGACTAGCGAGAAGGTGGAAGTCATAAGACAACTTCTAGACAACGGTGCAGACCCCGATACAATTGATGCCATCTGGGGTCTGCCAGCTATCTGTCATGCAGTCGAGATGTCCAAGGCGCCAGTAGTCGAAGAGATGCTCCGGCGCGGGGCCAAGACAAAAGTACGCATGCTGGCCGGGCAGACATTGCTGACATACTCGATCGACGTCAATAGGCGTAACCATATCAAAGCGCTTCTCGACTACGGTGTTGATGTGAATGATGTGGATGGCTTGAACAGGACGCCGCTGACGATGGCCCTCCAGCGTCTCGACTACAACCTGACCAAGATGTTTGTGGATCATGGAGCTGATGCAACAGCAGATGCGAATAAGGATGCTGTCAAGTTCATCAAAGCCTTGAAGCGGAACGACTTTCTTGAGCTACTCGAGTCCACGAGGGACATGGCGAATACTTCGGCAAGGCCTGAAAGAATCAGACCTATAACTCCTCACCTGAGTGAGATGCCTGTTCTTGAAGGACCACCTCCGTCATATGAACTCGCTGCTGGAAAGTGTTAGTCTGAAGAAATAGTAATTGTGATTGATGAATAATGGCCAACCGAGTCATCATAAGTCTCTGATCTGCGATTCCGTGATTATGACGCAGAGATACACAAATAATGACATATACGAAACATTGGTTCCACACAGCCGAGGGTTCAACTTAAGCCAGAAACCCAAGAACTCCAGCACGTCTCTGGGGGACTAAACTCCAGAAAGCCGCTTATTGCAAAGTTCTAAGGGTAAGGATCAATTTTGATTGATGAGATTACTGGCAGGTAACAGAAGTAAGTCGAATTTTATAGTAAGCGGGTTGGATTTGATGTATTTGAATGGTTGCAAGTTACCCCTCAAACGACGGCCTCAGGTTGATAGTGGTGATTAGAAATACGCCAGGTGCATTTCATCATTGAAATTTCTTCAGCTGTCTTCTTTTTTGTTTCGAATCTCGCGATCACACATCAACTTGGTGACTCAAGAGAATTTATTCAATTAATTGTATCGTTACTAGTCCTTCACTATTCATTTGTTCTCACAACATGGCCGACAACGAAGTCTCGCAGAACGGATGGACGGCTGTCCCCGTCGACGCTGGCAGGATCTTCAAAAATGGACCTTATATCAACAAACCCGAGTATATCAGTGTACAAAGCATACAGTTCCCAACGGAGGATCTTGTTGTCAAGATCCAGAAACATGCCAAGGACACTCTGCTCAAGCAGGCCTATAACCATTCCATGAGAGTCTACTACTGGTGTAAGCCGCCATAATGTCGAATCCCCATCGTAAGATTATGCTGACTGGCCATGTTGCAGCTACTGTTATCTTGAGACAGCAATTCCCCAAGTATGCCAACAACCTCTCTCCTTCCACCCTCGCACTTTCATGTCTTTTGCATGACATCGGCACCGCTGAGAAGAACATGACGTCAACCCGCCTCTCTTTTGAGTTCCAGGGCGGTATCCAAGCTCTTAACCTTCTCGGCGAACTTGGTTCTAGCAAGGACCAAGCCGAGGCAGTCTGCGAGACCATCATCCGTCACCAGGATCTCGGAACTGAAGGCAACATCACCTTTCTCGGCCAACTGATCCAGTTGGCTACCATCTATGACAACGTCGGGGAGCATCCTGCAGTGAAGAATTTTGGCGAAATAATCCACGACAAGACCCGTGAAGAAGTAAACTCTGCGTACCCTCGTGAGGGTTGGTTGGGTTGTTTTGCTGCTGTGATTCGCAAGGAGGAGAGCCTTAAGCCGTGGTGTCACACTACGCATATTCCCAAGTTCGCTGAGCAGGTTGAGGGAAACCAATTGCAGAAGCCGTATGAATGAGATTGTGCGGGTTTGCCTTGGGAGCTTTACAGATTGTCGCTGTTTCTGTAGCTCGCTGTGAACTCAATACAATTACAGATAGTATTTGATGATGGCATGGTGTGAACCACCATCTTATGCTTCGAAAAAGATTGCATTATTTCTCACTTCTCCTAGTTTTTGTCTCGCTACACCAATTAGTATCCAGATACATCAGGCCATTCCGTCTCAATTCCCTCTTTAATGATCATTTCTTGAAACTCTTTGAATACCTCGGTCTGACCCTGGACCTCATGCGGTGACAATCCCTTGTCCAAACAATGTGCCGCCAATAAGCCAGCTGCTTCTCCGATATTCCATTCAACGGGATGTAATCTATAACAACCATTCGTGATGTGTGTCGTTCCAATGTTCTTCGACGCCGCTAGCAGGTTAGGTCTTCCTACTGGGATCAAAGCTCCGAGTGGAATCTCAAAGGGACAGCATGCGACATCGATATAATTATCACCCCCGGTTGACGGATGTAGGTCAATACGGTACATGCCTACGCCTACACTGTCGGGATAATGCACTGCACCCTTAGCACCACGGACTTCAAGCGAGAGATCTTGTTCCACAACTGTGGTGACGGCCTTGATGCGTCGTGACTCCCGAACGTATGGCGCCATTGCGAGACCATGCTCTGTGCCGGTGATGTCGCCTCTCAAACGGAGTCCCGGGTATCCTGTTCCATATCCATCTGCACGCGGACAGTCTGTTTGTAAGTAGTACAGCATACTGTATGATAGAGACGCAGCCTCGGCAAGGCGCTCTTGGAGCTCGTCCTCGGAGACGTCGATGATGGATTTCTCAAAGTAGTCGATCATGGGCCAGTTTACCAAGCAGATATCCGATCGATACGCCCCGGACGTGAAGTTATCTTTGGCCGCAATTCGTCGAAATGTCCAGAGATTCATATCTCCGCCGGACTTTCTCTGGTCGGAGATAACCGAGGCCGGATCATCATTGGGATTAGGTGTAAACTCGCGCTCAACAATCTCGAGGGTTCTTGGATGCGGTGCCTTCAGTCCGAGTAGTGGTGCGCCCCAGAAGTCTGGATGGCAGTTCCGCCAGTAGTCGTACTTCTCCGGCTTAGGGATTGTGTGGTCCTCGCCATCGATATGATCCACGGCGAAGCAGATCGACACAGCTTGTGAGTTCTGAGGTTGAGCTTCCTCAGGTGCACTTGGTTCTCCAGTATCCTTCCTTGACTCAAAGCCTGTGACATAGGGGGTCTTGGACAAGGGCAAAAGATCACCCAACTCCGTCGCGTCAATGACATACTTTGCATCAACAGTAAAGGTATCTCCGGAGTCCAACTTTCGAAATTCGACTGACCGAACGACCTGGCCAACCATGTCGCAAGAAACAGCCTTGACGCGCTTCTTGACTACAAGCAGCCCGCTACCAATATACGGCATCAGCATGGCATCAATAACCGCAACCGCGACTCTCGGCTCATGACAAAGCTTGCTAACGTGTCCCGCGCCTGGGTTCAACTGTGGTCGTCTCCTCGCCTCCTCGGTGAGCGGGTAATTGTCGCGATAAGATTGCCTGACGCCATCACGCAACGCGCGATAAGAGCGCGTGACTCCGAACTGCTCTACCCAAGTATGTTCATCCGGCGGCACGGCCTGGCTGGTCAATTGACCTCCTAGCCAATCATATTCCTCAGTGAGCAGAACTTGTCGGCCTCTGCGAAGGGCTCCCAGGGCTGCAGCAACGCCGCCTAAACCGCCGCCTGCGACGAGGATATCGGTTGAGAAGGCCTTTGGGCGAGTTCTGAGGTGGGCTGTTTGCCATGAGGTGGTTGAGCTGCTTTTGCTGACATGGCCATTTGTTGGCTGAGGCGGGTTGAGATCGCCCATTGTGTTGGTGGTGATGGTGACAGTGATCGACAGTGCAAGTTCAGCCACACGGGTAGCAATACAAGTTAGCAGTTTGGTTGGGAAACGGCTCTATTTAATTCATGTCTTTCGAATCTGCAGGACCAAGATAGCCTCTGACTTTCCATCTTCACTCTGTGCCTCTACCCGACAGTCCCCGTGAGGGGTTACACCATATTAGAGCACATAATGCAGGTCGACATCATGCATCCTGGCACAATTGAATCAGCAATCGCCAAGGGATCATCTGACAAGTGGCTTACCTTGTACCCCTCACTTACCTTTGCTTTCGGGTACGTGTCCAAATTCTCCCCGATCCCTGGCATCTTCACGCAAGCCTCAAAATATGCCAGATACGACAGAGTCCAACAATAGCCGCAAGCGGTCGCATCAACCGCCTTCGGATGCGCGTTACCCCAGAAAGAGAAGTCTCAAAGCCTGTCATGTTTGTAGATCGAGAAAGACAAAGTGTGATAATGCGCAGCCTACTTGTGGTTTCTGCGCGTCGCTAAATATTCCATGCGCGTATGACAACACCGAGAAGGATCATTCTACGTATGTCTTATCCTGATACAGCTTTACAGGGCTGACGCTGGCTGCAGATTTGATCCGGCTAGTCTAGAGATCCTGCGGCAGTTGGGACAGATCGTCACCTCGCAGCATGAGCTTGCCCAAACAGTTCGCGCAATTGCAGCGTCCAACTCTCGATCCCCTTCAACCCTGGACCCAGGTCAAACTCATCTGCACGTAACCGATAGTCTGCATTGGGATCCTGCACTTCAGGCACAACAGCTCCCTTATGTGACCGACTGGTTTGGAGGTCAATCCGATTCTGCGTCGACAACACCCGCAGCGTCCGCCAGTGTCGCAGCCGTTCGATGGTTCGGTATACTTGCCAATGACGCATCCAACGAAGCATTCCCTGATGTGGATGCGACCCTTGGCCTCGATGGTGAACTCCTCGATTCCCCCTCAGAAGGGCAAGCCGAAAGTGACATTACGCCTTTGCAGAGGGCAACCAGGATTATTGATACCCAGCCTTCGATTCAAGGTGATGGAAGCGATGATCATGTTTCGAGTGCTTCTGAACAGAGACTGTGGCAGGCGTCTGAAAGCATATCTCTCCTTGATCGAGAGCAGGCCTGGTTTCAGAACTTCCTCCATCGAATATGCTCCTGGGTACGTAATACCTCGCTCTCAGTACTACCATGCTGATAATGAACAAGCTCGATCTATTCGATCCTGCTCGCACATTCTCTACGCGAGTGCCACATCTAGCAGTTCGTAATGCAGGTCTCCTCAATGCCATCCTAGCACTCTCATGCTACCACCAATCCCTCGACGAAACCATCCCCTCCAATCAGCGCCCGGATCAAAACACTGCCCTTCAATATTACTACCAAACGCTCCACTACGTCCAAAAGGCGATGCGCTACTCGACTTACCAGAACAGTCAAGAGCTGATGGCAACGACTCTCATGGTATCGACGTACGAAATGCTCCGTGGTTCGCGAAAAGACTGGCAACAGCATCTCCAAGGTGTCTTCTGGATACTGAGATCTCGGCAGATTGAAGTCGAGACTTCTAGTCTTGAAAGTACAACCTGGTGGGCCTGGTTACGGCAAGATATCTGGGTAGCCTTTCGTGAGAAGCGCAGGACGTACAGTACATGGATGCCCAAGAAAGGGTACTCGCATTTAGACAATCATGAGTTGGCTTCGCGCGCGGTGTGGATCATGGCCCAGGTAATAAACTTTTGTGCCGTTGACTCTTCTACAGAGGCTGAGGGAGGGTTGGCAGGGAGGATTGGTTGGGCCAAAGCATTGAGGAAGATGCTGGATGAGTGGCGATCTCACCTAACTGTGGAGTTCTCCGCATTGCCTACCGTGGGACGTCACGAGAATGAAGTCTTTGAATCGCATTTAATTTACCCGCAATGCTTTGGTGAGCTTAACTGTTGCAGATCAATGATATTCCTCTAACTTCAGTCATAGGTTTGGCAGTCCAGCTTCATCATTGCTGTCGGATCCTCGTTTCTGCACATGAACCACATATAAACGGTATTCAAGGTCTTCTGAAGCGTCAGAAAGAGATTCAAAAAAGCATTGAGATGGTTTGTGGCATTGGTATGACGCTTACTGAGGACGCATCAAGCATGCTATCCTCGCAGTGTCTCTTCATTGGTATGGCATTTACCTTCGGTCTGGTTCCCTGCTCACAAGACTTTAGCTGGCATGTTTATGCAGAATCCATGTCAGAAAGACTGTGTTTTGAAGATGCTGGACTCCTGTCAGAAGAGGTGCGGGTGGCCCACGCCTTCGCTGGGGTCGGAATTGGAACAGATATGGGAGAACCCAGATGCGCTTTGGGAAAGTCACATCAGATAGAAAGTACATTTTTTTAGTAGCCCCGTGCGATTCTCGACAGTGTAAATGCCTCAATTGTGAGAGACACCTGAGTGCATAAAACGGATGCGTAAAGTGCCCGGAGCAAGGGGCGGGTTGGTGGCATCAACGTTCCATCTCGGCTCTAACCTGTCATCAATGATATAAATTCCTAAAGAGACATTGAATAAGGTCATCAAATCACAATGACATAAATTTCCGGCTGTACAGATACACCCACCACTAATATCAGTCATCAGACCTCCGGCCGCCAATAATACATGCAATATGCCCCAAGCCAACACTGACGGCACGCACCCGACACTCCCCGATGGCGTTTGCCAAGGCTATTGTCAAACCACGCGCCCACAAGGCAAACAATCACAATGCATTGATCAACAACCGACACTCCCCGTGTCCATCTACCCCAGATTTAGATCGATAACCCCGCATCTACGGGGAATAAAACAAACACGATCGAGCTTGAGCCAGTCTTGTAACCCGAGTTTGGTGCCCCACTACTTATATCTCGTAAGCTCGTTCTGATCCTCCCGTGCTTCTGAATCTCACTCTCTTTAGCAACCAACCGGTTTCGTATAAGATGACGATACATGGTGTATTTAGGCGCATTGTGCGCAATGAGGCTATCCACGTTGATCCGCCCGAGATTTACAACTGGCGAGTAATTGCCTTGACTGCCTCAGTAAGTCAAACAAGTCTTGAGAGTGTTTTATCTTGCTAACTGAAAAAGGCATGTTTCGCTGGAGCGCTCTTTGGCGTTGATGCCGGCATCATAGGCGGTGTTCTCGCCATGCCTGACTTTAAGCGGTTTGTGACAACCTCTCTGACCTCAGATCATAAACTAAGACTGTCCAAACAGAGAATTCGGTCTTGACACTCGTCCCAAAGAGGCGGCTGCTGATCTTGCCGGTAACCTCGTTACCACGATGCAGGCTGGCGCTATAGCTGGTGCGCTTGTTTCGAGTCCTTTTGCTGATCTAAAAGGGAGAAAACCTGCGCTTCTTCTTGTCGCTATCACTGGTTTCGTTGGAGGGATGTTGCAGGCATTCTCATATGGCCATTTATCTGCATTCTACATCGGACGGTAAATCTCTTTGTCTTACACGACATGCGATCGCTTGCTGATTGATATATAGATTCATAGAAGGTATTGGTCTAGGCGCAGGAACCATGCTCGCACCAACCTACGTGTCTGAGAACTCCCCTCGCGCCATCCGTGGTTTCCTGGTAGGCTTCTTCCAACTTCTTCTTGTTCTCGGCGGCATGACAGCGTACTTTATCAACTACGGGTCCCTCCTCCATCTCCCCGGAAAGGCGACCTGGATGGTTCCCTTGGGATGCCAATCAATCTGCCCCGCTCTTTTGTTCTTCAGCATGTTGTTTTGCCCAGAATCACCACGATGGCTGGCCTCTCGAGATCAATGGGAGAAGGCAGGCGCAGTATTATCGGATGTCCGAAAGCTTCCTGTGGAACATGCGTATATTCAGCAGGAATTACTGGAATTGAGAACTCAGATCGATCAAGAACGTGCCATCATGCAAGATACTGGATTTTGGGCTTTGCAGAAGGAATGCTGGACTCTGCCTCAGAACCGGAAGCGTGCCCTTCTAACAATAGGCATCGTCACATTGGGGCAATGGACAGGTGTAAGTTATATCGTTATAATTACAAGAACCATCACTTACATTGTTCAGACCGGTGCTATCAACTATTATGCCCCTACCGTAAGTCACCTTTCGGCTTGATAGAAGCACTTCGACTAATCACTCAATAGATTTTTGCCGGTCTGGGTCTTAGCAGTACTACTACCGCTTTATTCGCTCAGGGCGTAAGTACCACAGCTATCTTTATTGTTCGCATCAGTATTGACTGACATATAAAAAGATCTACGGCGTCGTAAAAGTTGTTACATGTCTCATATTCATCTTCTTCCTGGCCGACTCCTTGGGCCGTCGCAAGTCATTCATGATTGGCGGTGCAATCCAAGCATTTTGTATGCTCTTCATCGGTTTTGTGAGCCATCTCCCCCTTAGCTATCCGACCATTACTGACTTGAGCAGTACCTACGATTTGGCCCTGAACCCTCAGGAGACAACCATCCTCCTCCAGCAGGTATTGCAGCTTTAGCTATGGTTTATATCTTTGCTGCCGCTTTCAATATGAGCTGGGGGCCTGTTTGTGAGTGAGCCCATCTACCGACCTTCTGTCACATACTCACCATGATAGCATGGATCTATGTCTCTGAAATTCCCACGAATCGACTTCGTGCATATAATGTTGCACTCGCCTCATTCACCCATTGGGTGCACAACCTCGCTGTATCGAAGTCGACTCCAGTGATGCTACTACATGATCCATACCGGGCCTATTTCATTTTTGGATCCTTCAACTTTTTTATGGCTGTCGCTGCATATTGGATCCCCGAAACCAAGGGCGTACGTATTTCTTGTCTCTACAACCCAGGTCGACCGCTGACTAGTGCGATGCGCAGATTTCTTTGGAACGTATGGATGAGGTTTTTGGTACTGCAGACTTCTCCAACGTTGAGGACGTTGGTATTGCGGCTAGACGAGCAAAGAGAATTGATGATGAGGACGTGGAAGATATACAGATCAACAATGGCAAATCCTGAGGGAGCTAGGTTGGGAGACAAATAACTTGATGATTGGACAGTGAATTGTAATTTTGTCGTCGGATTGAGTACCCTGTCAAGATCCAATGCCTTATCCGTGAATGGATGAACAACCCTGTTGTCCTCATTTGATTGCTCTTCACTTTTATGGTGATATCTCTGATGAAACCTTTCAGTACATCCTGAAACAGCAGAAGGGAGCCCCATCTTGTCAACATTTCTGTACCCCTGAGAACCAGGAGTGAGTCGTGCCCACTTATGTTTGATTGCGAAAAATGGAATACGCGCCGACTGTTCGCTGTGTGATCCGTGAGTCTACCACTACTCTTTACAATTTCGGAAATGAATGCCGGATCAGCAAAAACTATTGATTGCGTCGGATCACGGCAAAATACGTAAGTGTCACTTTTGAGTCGCATAATTATCCGTAAGTTTCAAGGTAAAGTCGCGTGGTAAATAATTGCTGTCGCACCATACGGCAAGTAGCCTCGGAGGCTGGCGTAGTGCTGCGCTACTGTTAAAGCTTGAGCGAACATTGGATGCTTGGTTAAAGTGGTTTGTCCAGACAAGATGCGACTGGTGGGAACAGCTCAGCCACCGGGAAAAGCATCATGTCGTCCATGACAGGTTATCACCAACCGGAAGTGGGATGTTTATTGACTCCAGCACCTTCGTATCACTCAACTAGGCCAATTGCGGCAGCCAAGCGTCACTGTCACTCGGCAATGCGGCAATTGGCACTGCAAATCAATACGAGCAATCACGAATATCATGGTTTTCGCACTCCATAAACTAATGTCAATAGTAGTCAATGGTATTCGACGATTGTAAAAACAAATGCTAGTGTATTCTAGGCCCGCCCCAACGCCATTCAATGCACGCTATGCGCCGTAATCAGCATAGCTTGTCGCTTATGCCGAAATGCCCTGTCTATAATGCCTGTATCCCGCTGAAGCGCCCTGGCAGAGGTAGTGATCTGCGACAAGATCCCTAGCCCGAATGTCCAACCACCCGGCAGCTGAATCCTTGATCCCAAAGCCCAGCCAGACCTCGTCGTTTAAAAATCCATGGTTTGACGGTGGGAATACCGTCTGGTTCGTGTAGTACGACATGGAGCCCGTCCAACTATATCTGCCGTCTAATTCACCGTGATACGTGAGCTTCTTGCTCACACTGATCATTCGATACGGCGCCGTTGCCTCGTATACTGCGATCCGTCTGTCGTACCACGTCACTGGAGCAAGCGGTGGGTCTAGACGATGCTGTACCATGCCCACCATGACGGTGTTTTCTTCGTTCGGCTCACAGGTCCCTCTATTGCAAAGGGTAACGCTGAGCATTGGTGTGCTCTGGTGAACATGTTTGTCGTCGAGCATAACATCGTGCATACACGTCTTCTCCCGACTGTGCCAAGGTTCGAGGCTTTGCGCACCTAATGGATAAGGCGCCTCAACAGCGGATTGTTGATCTTTGATGTCGACTACGGACTCGACAGCTGTGTCATTAGAAGTGTAGCGGAAGAGCTGACCGGGCTCTATCATGACCATCAGCTCTGAGTCGGATGCGAAAGGTGATTGCACGAGGGCCCAGTTCTTTTCGCGCTGGTATCGAGGATGCATTTCCTGGCCTGGCAGTGCTTCGCGATAGAGGCGGATTGGTGACTGGAAGCGGACCGGGGGGAGAAGAGAGGATGCTTTGTGGCCAAGGGCTTGATCAAACTCAGGTACGGCGGCGCGCACATCGAGGAGAAACTGGCCCTGACACATGATCTCATCGTCGACTTGGTGTGTAAAAATAAGAAGTGGTTCGCCCGTGCGAGACCAGAACAGCTTCATGTCTTCTGGGCCGATATACTTGTCCATATCAGGCTGGCTTCGGCAATGGTGCGCAGGGCCTCCAAAGTCCTGGACAAGAAGTCTAGACCATTTGCCTGTCTGGAGCATCGGTCGGCCGAGGCTGTTATGAGTGAGGTTCGCAAAGGTGGCGACTTGTCGAGCGAGCTTGTAGCGTTTGCCATCGATGTTCTTGAACACATGCGGTGCGCGGGCGATGACCAGAAAGCCGTGGCTGCTATTACCGCCGCGGGGTAGTTCAAGTATTGTCGGGTTCATCAATTGGTAACCCGTCTTTTTCGCATCGATCTTGTTGTAGAAGCCCATGTTATTCCGTAGACTCGTGAGCAGGCGGTAGTCTTGGTCTTTGTGGGGGGTTTCATCGTGTTGTTCGAGGTAGTCTTCAGCGTCGTCGGCTTGGGCGGGTGATTGGTTATTATTTTGTCCTGAAGCCTGTTGGTGTTGATCGTAAAAGAAAGGTCGCTCTTGGACAGGTATTAACGATAGACCATCTGCTAGTTTGATGTGGAAGACGATTAAGACGATGAAGAAGGAGGCTGCGACGGCCACCAGCGTGAGGATGCCGCGCAGTAAACTGTTGTGAGACCGCATAACAGCATCAAGTTCTAGAAAAAGCGAGTGTGGCCGTGTCCCAGCTCAGGGCAACAGTGGAGGGGGACTGGATATTATACCAAACGCTATACGAAGGCGCATCCACATCGTGTTGGGTCCATCATAGGAGACGCCGTATTTACAGTACAAGCTTTTGCCAAGCCTGTTGATGGTTCCCATAATAAACCATGAACCTAGCCATCCGATCTAACCGTGTAAACTGGGAACCCCTCCCCCCGGCTTTTATGCCAGTGCCCACTGGATCCATCGTAAAACGTGAAACTACACAAACCGAATTGCGACAGCAAAGGAATATAATTTAATTGGAGCGTGTTTTTCATTAAACCAACAGGCTAAGGAACAATCCTACCGGTACATCGGCACCCTTGTGTTGATCACTGGCTGTAATTGTTGGAGCCGAGACTTATGTACTTGACTCGTGCCCAGCGCCTCAGGGGCTCTGAGTGCTGAAAATAGGGCCAACGTACAGTCCAGACCTGTCAACGGCCGTGACCCATGTAACGTTGACGTATAGCGCTATCTACCCAGCATCTGCCAAACATCTGTCACGCGACACGCCACAATGCTTAACAATGACGAGACAGGATATTCCCCAACTACAAGTATCAATTTACTGCTTTCCAAGATCTACTGCCGTCATCCCCGCGTCTTCCAGACGGCTGGTTAAATTACTGGGCCACCAGTCAAGAAGCCGCGCAAGCAACACCACTGAAACAAGCCATTCGGCACGTTGATCCGCGCATATTGAGGGGAAGGTCCACGCGTTTACTAGATCCTTTAACTACCGCCTGCCTACGCGCCCTCTGCGATTGCCGGTTTACCGATGAGAGATTGCAGACTGCATCTTGTTGGGCACATACCCCTGATTGCGTGCAACAAAATGTCGCACATCAACAAATGATGAGACGATCTCAACTTGACTCATGAAACCCAGATCGGGTGTAAGGAGGATCTGAGAAACAAGTAGGGATGTTTCGGTTGTCGCGTTGCCGTAAACCGACGGACAAGGCATGCAATACGCCTAATTCTTGTCACACAGTCTGGAAAGTACCTCTGCAAATTAACAGGAGCTATTTTTTGAGCTTGTATCTAAGCCCAAATCTGCCAACTTTGTTTGACTTGCGTACATTGAATGTCACCATGACGTGAATTCAGCCAGCCATTCCACTATTCAATCCAACCACCCCCAGGGCCATTCTCGGGGTAGATTAGCTGTCACGGTCTGCATAGTGAGACAGCTCTGTTAAATTCCCATTCATTATAACATGTGCTCATCCAAAGATGTCATTGGTAAGTGAAAAGAAATGTGGCTGACCACACAACCATTTACGTTTTATCAATTAATCAGGATATAAGGGCCTGATCGGCAAGCCAGATTTTAGTAAATCTGGAGATAGGATTAGAATTATATA